>CAXARH010000113.1:0-55975 GCA_963971285.1 Astropecten irregularis | reverse complement strand
CGGCATGATTTGTTCGGTAACAATGACAAGGAAAGCGGGCACGTGCCAACATAAATAAAATAAAGAAAGAAACATGGGCACGAGCTGGGCAGACCATTGTAGAAAATGGAGGTGTGCCAAGGCATTGGCTCAAGATCAGAAAGAAGTGGAGCGATCTGGCTGCCAAGGCACGAAAATATCGCAGAGAATGTCAGAGGACAGGTAGGCCTAACGTTAGGCTAGATTTACTTATTTTAACGTTAGCCTGTGTAACATTAGCACATAGGCTAACTCATTAGGGGCCTATACTAGGCTAATGTGATTTTTAGGCCGGGTAAGCAAGTTCTCAACGTCATCATATTCATAGGCCTAGGCTAGGCCTAGGCCTACATGTCATAGCATTTGCATTCTTCTGACAAGTGTGTTGTTTTTATTTAGCCTACCACCGTCCATGCATGCTAACATTAGTAATAGTACTTTAGTAGGGCCTAAGCAGTAACGTTAATTGGGCCTAGCCTAGGCTAGTACTAGTACTTAGTAGTACAAGTAGGCCTACTAACGTTAGGCCTAACGTTAGGGCTACTAGTAGTAGGCCTACTAACGTTAGGCCTACTACAACTACTAGGCCTAGGCTAGGGCCTACTTGAAGTAGGCCTAACGTTAGGGATAGGCTAGGCCTAGGCCTTTTTAGTAGGCCTATATGTCTCGAGTCGAGTTGTCCCGCGGTCGACTTGTCCGATGCCCTTCTATTTCTAGCACTCTTCTTACTTTTTGGGGTGCCATGATAACGCTATGGTCATGGAGTAGGCCTATGCCAGGGTTTTGAAACAACAATTTTATAGATGAAATTTTGGTGAAACATTGCAGCACCTAAGGCCTACCGCGACTCCGAGATTGTGAATTCCCCTGAATTATTTTTCTTGATCCTCATAAAATAGGCAGTTTTGCTTGTGCAGTCTAAATTTTTGCAATTGACCCACAACTTTTCGAGAAAAAATTGAATTTCTGCGGCCACTCTACTTGAGGAAAGATGGCCGTTGTCGAGTTCATACATTTTTAGTACGGGCCAAAGTATTTTTGTATAGGGGTGTGCACATTGAAGAAGACATGAAAATCAGGCATTCCACATGCACACTGCACACAGTTAGCGAGAGCCAGCCTCAATAACAAAAAAAGCTTCAATAACTTGTATCCGCGCACATAAGAGTCATTTCAAGGCATGCAGCAACCTCAGGAACCAGCGAAGTCAAGTTGCACCCCTTAAGAAAATGGTAGATCCAATAATGCGCATGCGGACTAGAAAACAGCAGGTAAACATCGACATTTCGGCAAGTGGAGTGCAGTGACACAGAAAATCTTTTTTTTTCTCGAAAAGTTGTGGGTCAATTACAAAAATGAGACTGCTAGGCATATCCTAAATATAATGATGCAGCAGCAGCCTTTTCTGTCAGTCCCATATTTTTTTCCACGCAACTGATCATGCCGCCAGTGAAATTCTTCCCTAAAATTTTCACTTTAGACTCTTCTTTAGAATGAAAAAAAAATGAAATTCTTCCCTAAAATGTTCACTTTAGACTCTTCTTTAGAATGGAAAAAATAGGCCTATTAATTCTGAAATGGTGGACTCACAACATTGACAACAAATGCGATGACATCCCTTGAACTTGTTGAAATTGTTTGAAACATACTTGGTCAATAAATATTTAGCCGGCACCAGCATTCCTGTAGCAAACCAATTATTTTCTTTTTATCCTACAGGCCTGGAAGCTGGTGAAGAATGCCGGTGCCAGCTAAATATCATACAAATGAAGAGTGGCAGGATTTAAAAAAATTATGGATTTTATGGTGGAATAACTTCATACCAGTGTGCAAACTCTGCAAACTGAAATTAGACTTTTATGCCACCAAAACTGATATAATTGATTAATATGTAACCTAAAATTCAGTATGCTTTTTTCTCTTATTATAGGAGGCGGTGCGTGGCCGAGGGATGCCCTCCTTGAAAGTGTCTTGGAGACTCTTACACCGGCCAGCAAAGATGGAGTGGTGGCACGAGGCGAGGGGGAGTCCACCATTGCATCCCATACGAAAGGTACATCAGACACATGACAGTTTCCTCACCAAAAAGAAAGCAGAATAATTTATTCAAACCACTGAAGAAATTGACTGATTTTATAGAAAAAATATGTATATACATTTGTATGTACAGCAAAGTTTGTTGGCTAAAATATATTTCCATTGTGCCAGCAACCTACGCACAATCTGAGAGTTAAAATGTGTTGACTAGAGGTAAGATTTCAGAATATGGTCATCCCTAATTTTCCCCTACATTGCCTTAAATACCTAAATAGCCCTAAATACATGTATTACTATTAATTTCACAGAGATGCAACTTTTCTGATTTAAAACTGAAATCAGATTTTTTTTCCTCAATGTTTCACCCCAATTCCGATTGTTTTCCCATCAAATGTTTTGAATTTTACAATTTATTTTATACATCTCCTTTGATGATATTCACTTCTGCAGCACTGCCTTGGATCGTGCTGTGTGTCTACAATAACTACGTGTAGTACTAGCTAGCTACATGTATAACACAGACCGTTATTTTTTTTTTTTTTTTTGGGGGGGGGTTATTGGCCAGTTCCATCTCTCATTAAACATGCCCTACCAATCATAGTGGGAAAATCTGTCATACAATCCTTCTTAATTTATTTTTATCACAACCATTTTTGTGTCACCTTTCTTTGCTTGACAGGGCAAGACCATGGTGGGGCTGGCGAGGAGATGAATGATGATGGGAGTGATGGGGATGATGGGGATGATGATGATGATGATGATGATGGTGGGGAAGTAGGTGATGCTAATGACACTGGTGCTTGTGCTTCCAGTGGAGCTTCTGGAATGCCAGCAGCTTTGCCATCTTCAATGTCAAGGACAGGAGGGAGATCAGGAAGGAAATTGGGTAGTACATCATATGCCTCTTCTGTCCTTGACATTGAAGAGACAAAGCTGGAGGTGAAGAAAAGAAAACTCCAGGTACAAGAAGAACAACTGGAGGCAACCAAGGGCATCCAGAAGTCACTGGAAGTACTTAATACTAATTTGCAAATGATACTTGCTGTTGTTTGCAACCAGCAGGTAATCAACCTTGTTGATGAATCTGGTTGTGGAACATCATAAGTACATGTATCTACAAGCATTTGCAAATTAAATCTGAATAGTATCTGGTACACGTATGTCGTACGGGCTTCTTTTGTTGGATATAAACACCCAAATTTGAATTCCCCAAGCTAAAGACTATGTTGCTATTTGGCTCTTGATTCGGGGCAAGCTTTTGCGTAGTGATAAGTATCTTCTGAATGGATTGTTTTTTTTGTGCTATTTTTATCCATTATATAAACAATGTATTAGTGCAAGATGTCTGTTTTGTAACTAAGCAAAAGCTTGCCCCGAGTCATAAGATATACCAACAGAGTCTAGTCTAGAAAATTCAAATTGGATTGTTTATATGCAGTGAAGCCTGTGTACCAGACAATATTCAGATTTAAATCGCAAATGGCTTATTGCATATTTTGCAGAATAACAACATAGGAGTCTAGGGGCAACATTCTTTCCATTTCAAAGGTACAATCATACTTTGGTAGCATACCAAAACAGAAATCTTCATAGATGACTGTTACTGCATCTTTCTTTGTATTTTTGCTCCTGAATCTGCATTCCTTTGACAAAAACCAAAGTATGAAATAACCTTTAAACATGGAGGACAATCTATAAGCCGATCACAGTTTTTCAACTGAAGTTTGATCAGATAGCTATGCTTGCAAGATACCATAGATGGAGAACACAGAAGGTATCAACATTTCCAGAATTTCCTTTGCCTTAAATTGTAAACTTGGAAAGTTGTAAAATATGCATTTCTAGAAACTTTCCATGCATTACATTTTATAGAAACTTCACAAAGATAAATGCAAGGGCACTTTGCTCGTTAGTTATTCTCCATCTATGGAAATCATTCAGCAGTGTCATTTCATCTTAGGAACAGCATCATCTACTGAGGGGTTTTTAATCTTAATTGTAACTGGTAGTAAGATGATACCTGTTTGTAAATTATACACTAAACATTTTGAAAGTGACGGTTTACAAGTTGATCTCTGTAGACACGTCCATCATGAACAGGTCCTGCATAGGGGGGTACATCAACATCATCATCATCATCATCATCATCACCATCATCACCGCCCAGTGCTGGCTCCTCATCAGCCGCTGGTTCTCCCAGTCGCTTGGCCATATTATGTAGTATGGCACATGCCAGAATGATCCGAGTTGCCCGGACTGGACAGACCCGAAGACCTGTTGCAAGACAAGGAAAACGCCGCTTCAACTGCCCAAACATCTGCTCAACGACGACTCTTGTTCGCTTGAGGCTGCTGTTAAAGCTACGTTCTCCTCTGGTTTGTGGGTTGGCATATGGTGTCATTAGCCATGGCCTGAGGGCATAGCCACTGTCTCCCACAAGCACACCATTGAATCTACAAAATAAAAGAAATATAAATCCTAATGTAACTATTGGTCTCTCCAATGTCCAGTTATATAAATCTAGTACTAGTAACTGTTGGTCTCTCCAATGTCCAGTAATATAAATCCTACTGGTAACTGTTGGTCTCTCCAATGTCCAGTTATATAAATCCTACTAGTAACTGTAATGTTGGTCTCTCCAATGTCCAGATAGTAATGGGAAAGACTTATCAAATTGACAACATAGCAAAGTATCAAACAAACCTTCTGTTTTCAAACATGTCTCCGATGATACTTCCTTGGAGTATGGCACTGTCATGTGTGCTGCCAGGCCATCGCGCAACTACATTTGTTATGATGTACCGTGCATCTGCTATCATCTGAACATTCAAGCTGTGGTAGCCTTTCCTGTTAACAAACACATACTCCTCATCGCCCAGTGGTGCACCATAGAGCCTTACATGGGTGCAGTCAATAGCACCGATCACTCCTATAGGGAAGAAAAGGTTTCTCAGACTGTTATAATTTCCCATTTTAGACTCAAGTGTAGTTTGATAATATTGTGCCGTATAATCATTTCCTGCAGTCCTTTCGTGTATGTATAATATTTATATTTGGCGTGACATACGCACCTGGAAACCCAGCTTTCCTGTAGAAATCTTGCTTCACTTGAGCCAATTCTTGCCCATCATTGGGGAAGTGAACGTGGTCATTCAAGCTGTCCACCAGTGCTTGTGTCACGCCATGTATGATGCGGCACACCGATGCCCCCGAAATACCATGCAAGTCACCTTGCACAGTATAGAACGACCCAGTCGCAAAGAAACGAAGGGCTGCCAGAACTTGTTGCATAGGAGGGATGGGGTTACTTCTCTGTGAAAGAAAACAATTCCAGTATATGCCAACTTTACTTGTATGTAGGAGATAACATATTTGAAAAAACCCAACTAATTTCCCTTGCAGTTGTTTTATTTCAGAAAGCAGTGACATGCCATAAAAGTCATTTTTACTTGAAAAGAATTAAGTTGTGAGGCTGTTATCTTATATAGAATTCTTCCACTATGTAATTTAAGACAGGATACATGATAGTTAATGACCAAACACAAAAGTCTTAAAGGGATGGTACAGAACTGGTGTTTGCGACAAAACCGTTGCTGACAGTGAAAGCACATTATGTAATCCATCATATACTTTAACTGACAAACCTGTAGAAGTTTGAGGTCAATCAGCCATCTGGGTCACGAGAAAATAGTGAAAACCCGTGTACGGAGAACTGTACACATTTCAACGAATGAATAAAACGCTTCGAAGCGATTTATTCCAATCGGAAAATAGTTTCATTTATTTCTCAACGAATATGGCATTTCAGACAAAAACATTTCATGGGATGTTTTCTCCTATCATCACCATTATACTGTGTAAGTTTTATGTGAATCTGTGATTATGAAGTGTATTTTGTCTTACCAATTCTGTACCCTCCCTTTAAGTTTTCTTGTGCAAGGTGAAATGTTTTGAAGATGGTAACATAACCAGCACCGATCTTCCTGTTAAATATTTCTGTCTGAAATGTTCTCAATTTTGAGAAAATTAAATCTAAACTTCTGAAGACCTCACAAAGTGCTTGGCCTATTTCTATCTAGTGACTGATCGAAATAAGCCCTATATGAATTATTAACTTGTACAGAATCACTGTTGAAGGCAAAATATTACTTTTTTCCCTTCACATTTTCCTTTCTGATGACGGTGTAAGCTGAAACTTTCAGAGGTGTATTTTTTCATGCACACTATATTGTTGAATCTAGTAGTATGAACACGGTCTGAAATTATAATTATTGTCAGCACTACCAATGTTGTAGTATACCTTGAAATAGATGCGTCCTTATACCAAAAACTCCATCTCTAATATATTTGTAAATACTATTATATTCAAATGGAATATGTGCCTTTGACTGTCTCATGTATTTTTTTAAATTTAATTTGCACATTTTGTAAATACCTGAAAATAGTTTTATTTACCTACGGAGCTCCACGAGTGCCTTTCCACTTATCTCCAAGTCGACTTTTTGAGTGATAAAAGTCGTCTTGTCTCAATGATCATCTCAACAAGATGACTTTTAGCGAAAACAAGAGAGCGATTTATCCTGATTATTTATCTGGCCAAGTCAACGAATTAAAAGTGCATCTAAACGGTTGTCTTATCCTGAATAACCTCAGTTTTATTAAGTCGTCTTTACAAGGTAAACTATCAGGACAAGTCGACTTCCTTCTTTCAGTAAATCGTCTTGGCGAGATAAATTATCAGTATATGTCGACTTCTTAGTTTCACTAAGTTATCTCATACGAATAAATTATCTCGATACGTTGACTAAGTTGACTTGGCGAGATAACTTATGTGGTTATCTGGATTTAGTGGAATGGCACTCGTGGAGCTCCGTATTTATCAAATAACCACAAGGGAAATTGAGTGGTTAATTTTAAGTTATTGAAATGTGAACAAAGAAAAGATGGCT
Source organism: Astropecten irregularis (assembly GCA_963971285.1). NCBI lineage: Eukaryota > Metazoa > Echinodermata > Asteroidea > Paxillosida > Astropectinidae > Astropecten > Astropecten irregularis. The sequence continues at coordinate 48,971 of CAXARH010000113.1, read as the reverse complement.
GGAGCATATACTGCAGCGCTCTTACCAACTTAGCTATCCAGCCCTGTTGGCAGTGTCCCTAATAGTCAATTATCTTCGTTCACATACCTCGAGTTTTATTTGTATTTATTTAATTTTAACAAATGTATTAAAGCATTATTAAGCATTTTCAAATAAATTTTCAAATAAAAGTTGACAGAGTATACCTCTAACAGAAAAGAACAATGATTATCCGTTTTAGTGTTGCAATCATTTTTTTAAATTTGTGTTCTTTTTATATTGTAACTGTGGGGCCGCTACGATGTTTGGCGGAAAGCGTCAGCATGTATATTATGAACAAAAAACAAAAACCGAAGAAATCACACTGTTTCAATGTCTACATTAAGCCTTTAGTCGTTTTAGTTTATTGACGAATTATTGCCGAAAATAAGATAATAATGGAAATAAAATAAAAACATGGGGACGGCTTTTTCAAAAGACCAAAAAGTTGGCCGGGGTTTGTTTTCATTGTCCTCGTTATAGGCTTAGGCCTAACCTAGGCCTACTTTTTTTCTGCTCTTGGTTGGGTTATAATTATAAACAATGGTAGGCCTACGTTGAGTAAAGCATGAATTACCCGTGTCCGTCGCTCAAGTCTATCTCGTAAGATTTCCTCAATACTCCTGATACCCTCTCGAGTGAAGCGATACCTCCGCCGTATTTCATCATCTTCTAGATTTTCCAAAGGGTTATTTCTGTCGCGAAAAAGTCGTTCGCGACGAAGCGCTCTTCGGTGGTCGCGTTCGGCTAGCAACAACAGCGCCATGTTTCCTTGCGCAATAAATTTCGAGTTACGCCACCTAAATACGTTGCGTAACTTACGCCACATTTGGTTGCTTAACTTTTTGACTTACGCAACTTTCACTCGTTGCGTAAGTTTCGTGAAACGGGTGTAACTTACGCAACCAATGGCAGAAAAATGTTGCGTAAGTTACGCCACAAAATGTTGCGTACGCAACATTTGGAGTTTCGTGAAATCGGCTGCAGGACCTTACAAGAAGTGCGACGAAATATGAAGTGAGAAAGTACGAACGATTCTTATATGGTGTTCCTGCAAACCGATCCACATATATGTACATCTCCCAATGAAATGAATTCTGTTGCATAGCTGCACATAGCAGGCTTGGCACTTGGCAAAACACTTGACTGACTAAAGCACTTTCATTAATAACTACAGGCTACTGAAGGAAGGGCAGACTTCATCCGTAATAAATCTAACTGCATGGTTCAATGCACAGCTAAGTGCAACCAAGGAATAAGGAACAGACTCCATACAGTATTTTGTTACGGTTTGCAGGGCAGGCACAAATTGTTACCAAGGTTGGCATATATTATAAGGTCAATGCACAGCAGAGTTGTAACAAGTCACTGTTTTTTGTGACTCAAGTTGAGTCGAGTCATTTTAAAGAAGTGACTCGCATCATTAGGTCAAGAAAGTCGAGTCGAGTCACAGTGTGTAGTCGAGTCGAGTCAATTATTTAGCTCAAGTCAATTTGAGTGACAAATATTTGGAAATAAACAAACACCAAGAGAGTGGAATTGGTTTGCTTTCTTAGAATTTACATCCAGGTCACAACCTGTGATGAAACACTTTACTCTGAACCCTTTCCAACTGCGTGGGCCATCGAATACCATACATGTCACACAGTATTCTGTGTCATAGTGTGTTCTTTGGCCCACAGTGCAGGCCCCCGGCCGGGTCACAGTGCGAAAGATTTAATTAATGATAACTAAAAGCCATCAGCTGAATGTACCTAAATACCTAAATGTAATGGGCACATTGGATATGACTCGAGAGTCGTATTAGCCTTAGCCTTCGGGACTCAAGTCGAGTCACCAAAAAGTGTGACTCGAGTCGGACTCTGCTGCACAGCAAGTGGATTGGGGTTATGTCAATTCTTGTATTATTCTACACATCGCTGGTGTTTTTTAATATTCCGCAGCTCCTATACTCTACTGCGCATTACAAATTTATTATTATCCCTGGTCATTGGGCCATAATTTACATTCCTGAAACCATCTCAACTCCCTGGGGAGTATACAGCCTGGCACCGTAAGGTGCATAGAGGCTAATCAAACCACAAAGCCATCTCTACCCCAGGTAGCAGGTACCCATTTACTCCTGGGTGAAGAGGAGCAATATGTGACAAAGCGTCCTGCCCAAGAACGCAAGCACCACTAGCCCATGGCAGGATTCGAACCCACAATCTGTAGATTGACCACAAGACCTTGAGTTTAACTGGCCAGACCACTAAGCCACAGTACCCCATCAGGTTTTTATGGGAGAGCAATGTATACCATGTACCAAGGCCAAGCTTTGTCCTTAGACTAGGACAATCTTACTTGTATTACAGATATCAGGACCAGGGGTCGATTTCACAAATCCCTACGATGTAGTGTAACTCGAGTTACGAAGGATAACCCTATGTAGGGCTGCAATGCATCATAAGTCCTACATATGGGTGTTTACAAAACGAAGGCTCAGGCTCCAGCTCAGACTGAAAATATAGCTGAAAATATAGGTTGTGGTTTTTCATTGAAGCGGAAACTCTGTTTTCCCTTTCAAACCAGAGAAGCTACTTCGGAACCGCAGCCAAAAGCCTCTATTTTGATACCCATTATTTTAGAATGGATTCATGAAAATGGAGCCGGAGCCTGAGACAGAGCCTCCGTTTCATAAACGCCCTATGATTGATAGTAAGTTACGATGAGTTTGGAATGGTGAGATCCACCCAGGTTGAGTTTATTACCTTTAGGGGACACGAAGATCCCTGAACCAATGATGGTTCCTACATTGATGGCAACTCCACTCAGTAGAGATATCTGTCGTTGTAGTTGAACTCCACCACCATCCTCGTTCTCAGTGCCACCCTGCAAAACATAAGATGAACAAAAGATACATGTTATAACTGATGAAGGATTATTATACTATACATTATGTTGTGAACAGACTTGGAACAGGTCTACGGCTACTGTAATCCAAAGAGACTTGGATCAAGTTTATGGGTACAGTGATCAGTGGGAAGCCACTATAACAAACACCGCTATACCGAACATTTGGTCATACCAAACATCATCCTTGGCTCCCAATTTTTGTTAATAATACACTAATACAGACCCAATATGGTTCTTTAGATAAAGAACGACCACTATAATAGACAGACAACATATCGTCATGTTCGTTATAGAGGTGTTCCACTGTATTCCAAGGAAGCTTACCCTTTCTTTCCTTTTTTTTTTGCTAGGAACATTCCCAAATTTCCCAAAAAAGGCTCTTGGAGCTGGCCATCTTACAAAGAAAAAAACTAAAAACTAAAAATGGTGTCCCTCCTTTTTGGGTGTTAAAGGTAATATCATACTTTGGTTTTTGTCAAAGAAATACAGATTCATCATGGGCAAAAATATTAAGACAGATACAGTAATAGTCATCTGTGAAAATTTCAGTCCCATACAATGCCCACTTTTTGAGAAAACAATGAAAAACAGCCGCAGTATTTCTTAAGTCTTTTCTCTTTTACTTTTGATCTTTTAAAAGATCAAAAAGATTTCCAGTCATTGTTTTACTAATTTCTGGATAAATAGGGCCTACACCATTTCAGGCGGAAAAAATTTAACGGTATGTTTCTACTATACTACCATTATCTTCATACCCTGTAAGTTATACGTAAATCTGTGAACATTTTTTGTGTGTGTCTTACCAAACAAAGTATGATACTAGGGGCCCTACCTTTAACTTCTTATTTATACTAACCCGTATCTTCAGAATGTACTAACATTGCTTTGAAAAATGTAAACAGTAGGACTAGGAATATTAAAAATGTCCAGCATCAAAAGTACCAAACATCACCATAGAAATTATAGCAATCATTAGACCTTCTTGTAAACACGAGCAGATGTGCACATCAACATGTTGAACATGGTCTAATGTTTGTTCAGCCGGATGTTTGGATTATAATCCTTGTTGATTACACATATTTCACTTTAATTTCCTGCGCCAAAAAGAACAATATGTCTCTTTTGTGTTTTCATATATTGTTACATTATTTGTCTCTTTTTTTAACAACTTACAAGAAGTTTCTCCTGATCATCATCTGGCCCAAAATGAAAGGAGGCATCATCACCAGACGACTCCGATTCATCCAGCTTCTCCAAGTCAATGTCTTTGAAATCAACTCTCTCCATTAATTATACCACACAAAGATTCCATCCAGACCCAGCTCAGTAATGTTATCTATTCAAGCAGCTGTTCCATCTGGTCATGATGTTCATTGTTCAATGGTTCGATCCAGTTTTGTTCCAGGAAGTAATGCATGGACTACTAAGTACTAGCCTACTAAGTTCTAAATATCAACACACAAGTTAAAACATGTTTATATTGTAATTGTCATGACATTGCATTCCTATGCCAACACTCAAATAGTACTAGTAGTACTCACTAGTAGTGCCGTAGGGCCCAGTAGTACTAGTAGGGCCTACTTTTAGTTTTAGTACTAGTAGGCCAGGCTAGTACAGTACATGAACAGCAAACTCAAACTGTACACAGACAGTAAACAGTAACACACATTCACTGTTTCCGACTATTCCGACTAAATCCAATGCAATTTGCGGCATAATACCATCCATGTAGATAGGACACGAGTTCAACTTCTCATAAATGTCTCCCAGTTGAGAATGTCACATCAAACGGCAAACTGCATGAGAAATTTGCTGGTAAAAATCACGGGAAGAACTGTTTGACAGCCGATTCACGCGTGTTCAATGAGTATGTCACCACATATCACACCCGTAGCAATGCACGCACTATCAGGAAGGGCACCATACTAACTGCACGTGTACAATAATTGTAAACAGTGTGTCAGCTGAAGGTCAAAGCTAGACTTTCGCACAAGCCGTTAAATGTATTGTTAACCACTCCCAGCAAAATAAACGATATTTTGTTTTTATCATAATTATATGTGGGCCTCGATCGGTATGTGTATTTATGTAGAAAAGAGTCCCATGATATGTAGCATTTGACTAAAATCACCGTAACCCGCGTAACAGAGCTTAACTTGAAGAAACAAAATAAGCAACATAAGCAACTTGAGTTCCTGTTTATATTAGACTGTCTAATTCCGTCGATATTTTGTTTTATTTCATGTGAACAGCCCCTACAAAACAATACGCGCGTACACAGGGACCTGATAATGTTTTGGATGATAATTGTATAGGCCCTATCCCGAAAAGGCCGCTATATCGCCTACCGAACCCTACCTCAAAATATTCCAGAACTTTTGAAAGCCATGGACGCAATAAGGCATGAAATACGTCTAGGTCCATGATCCACCGTAATTTCTCCCTGAAATTTCGAAACTAGCGAAAAGAAGGGGGCGGTCCTTTCATAGAGTATAAGGAACCGAATTGGTCCTTCAAAGTCTCATGTAAAATTTCAGTCCCATGCGGTGCCCATTTTTTGAGAAAACAGTGAAAAACGCCCACGTTTTTTTCATTTTTTTTCACCATTATTTTTGATCTTTTAAAGATCAAAACTGTTTTCTTGTCATTGGTTATACTCTTTTCTTGATAAGTATGATTGTAACTTTAAACGAATTTCGTATTAAAAATTAATTTAGAAAATGAAAACAAAATACCAGGAGTACTTCGCTTGTGAATGGTAATTATGTTTATAAAGACACAAATTTGATACGTATTTACTCAAAAAGAGCATGCGTGATCTCCCTCATTACTTCACGTTTGCATTTTGTTCCTGTGATAATGAATTAATTATTATGACGTCATAGCTACCGCCTACTCATCAAGCTGTCTGATTGATCTGATGACGTCAACGGGTATGTAAACATTGATTACATGATACCTGCTCGCTCCATTAGCATTGATTCCTGGAACTTGCAGATATGAGGCCTCATACTAATTAAAGGTAAAATACATGACTGATAAAGGTCACAGAACAGCTATGTCTGATCCATCATGTACAGTACATGAAATAATAAACCTGTGAAAATTGGAGCTCAATCGGACATTCTGAGTCACGAGAAAGTAGCGAAAACCCGACTCAATTTTTCTTATAAAACATAAAGAATGGTTTTCATCAAAACTGTTTTTGACGTTTGTGTGACTAATTTCTGGATAAATACAGCATTTCAGGCGGAAATATTTTAACGGTATGTTTCTACCAGCACCATCTTCATACCCTGAAAGTTATATGTAAATCTGTGAAAATTTCTGAGTCGGGTATGTTATCCTGCACTGCACCTCTAATGTATTCTATATCTACTCGGTTAGCATTTATTACTGGAACTTGCAGATCTGAGTAGGCCATATAGTAATTAAAATAATCATACAATAGCCGAACAACATTTACTGCAGTGCATACACCATATTACTTGAGCTACTTTGGTGTGCACCATAAAAAGGAAGTCATGTTGAAGAATTCAGCACGTGGGAATCACATGAACGAACACAATTTACATATAATGGGACATCGGACCAGGCGTCCATGTTGTTTTAAGGTTATTTCGAAATGCATTATTACGAAAAGGATGTACGGTTCATGGGCATTCAAGGCATTAAACAGGCTTATACATTGACTAGATACTAGTACACACAAAAACAAGATAGAGATATTTGTTCGAATTTGTTCGCCTTTAAGATAGGGATAGATGTTGTCTATAAAGTGACCTCCAATAACGAACAGATTAACCATGCAGTAACAATAAGCCTGCTTTCCGCGAAAGGGTCTTCTTTGGTATCCCTCTTTGGCGCTGGCGCGTCTGCCATTGGTTGAAAAGTTTGAAACGTCACAGGAATGTTTCTAGCCACCGCCAATAAAAAAACGCCACTGTATTCATCGGCGTTTGGTTGCATTTTTTGGTTCAAAAAGAGATTCATTAATAGTGAACTCATCACGGGCATCACAAAATGCTAGCCAAAGTATACCAAAGAAATAAGTTTGAAACCAAAAGAAGGTGCTTTTGCGGTGACACCATAATCTCTTCTGTGAGAGTGTGTAGTTCTGAGAAGAACCGGTGTTATTATCTCGACGTTTCGAACAGTAAGTTCGTCCTCAAGACAGTGAATTTGAGTGACATCCCCGTATAGTCAAGTTGAACCACCGTGACGACCGCCAGTAACCAGATACAACTAGTTTGAACCGACTTCCACCGGTGCGGCCCGGCGGTTTATGCAGGGGCGTAGCTACGGGGGGGGGGGGCCTGGGGGCCGCAAGGCCTTCGCGCTTATCCATGATTTTCCAGGGAGCGTGGAAATAAAATACGCCAATTCAATAGCGACGAATGCGTTTCGGGGCGATCAAAGCTAGCTAATTTTGTCTTCCCCTTCTTTTTCAGTTCTTTTGGAGTCTTTCTGTTTCCCTTTTATTATTTTTGTTTCTGTTTTTTTTGTTTTGCTTGAAGAAAAGGTTGCCCCACACCCGCTGGATCCCCCCCGCATTTCTCATATTTTACAAATCTCCAGTTTTGAAAAAATTCCGGGTGCCCCCCCACAAAATTCCAAGGCCCCCCCAGTGCCCCCCTGCTGAAAAAATCCTAGCTACGCCGCTGGGTTTATGACCTCCCGAACATCAACACCAAATGCATATTCACATGTCCCTGATGTTTAGCCGACGTCCCTTATCACAATGTATGCACCATCCTGAACTTTGAATTGTGACTATCACCGCGTTTACACTGAATCCACCTAGGAGGATTCGATCCGGAATGAGTCTACACTTTGATTAGCACTGATAATGGCATTGATGATTAACTTCATGCGATTAAAACGCCGAATATTATCCGTCGTCCGATAAGATGAACAACAAAACAAGACATGTATTACTATTTTAATGTTTTATCGTCATACTGATTGGACGACAAACGTCAACATAAACATGGTTCCTGTGATTTGGATTAACTTTTGTACACGGAACACGTCCCTTCTTGAATGTAATTATAGTGCACGAGTCCTCGATGAGTAAGATTACTCATTCCAAAAAGTGCCGTGAAAAAATCCACTCAATGGAGTTGTGACGTTTCCGCCCTAGACTATAAAAATGTGCAGTATGTGACAGTCTAAAAGTCGAATGTAAAACGTGATTGAAGCTTCAAAAACAGTTCAAATTTGACGCAAATTCGGCCACTTTAAATTGTTATGACATGACCCATTATTCATAAGAAACTTTGATAGTCATGAATATTAATGATTTTGGTCGGGATATTATGCAAATTAGGCTTGGCCTTCACCGACTTAGGTATAGCTCAATATTACATACTCCAAAAAGACTAAGGGAACCATCTTTGATTCTATATTTCGTTCTTAATTCAGATCATCTTCATGTACAGTGTACAGTTAAGTTATAAAGCGTTTTCGACCAGTAATTCTTAACTTAACGATCGCGATCGAGAAATAAATTTACACAGAGAGTGAAACTAACTCAAGTTCTCTTGCATCTTACAGAAACTCAAAAGTCGAAAGTATTAAATATTATCTATCAACAACTATCAAAAATCATTCTATAACAATTTAACGTTATAGAAGGGATATGGGGCATTTGCATGTATTATTCATTCCAATGTTAGGCCATTAGGCTACTATAAAACATGGCAGAGATATTTCGCTATTATTTTTGGAAGCACGGAGGCGGGTATAAATACAGTATTCAATACGCGTATTGGGTCAATGTTGTAAATGTTGATATTTCCGAATAATGATTTTACGGTAGGTATTATGCAGGTAGTAGGCCTACGTGTTATTATGCTGGTGGTTGATACTTAACGGCAGGTTTTAATCCAGACACACCCCCGCACTACCGGTATTACATGGCCATTCATTACCACAAAGCTATCTACAAACAAACTGCCCAATTTTTCTTTTCCATTTTTGTGTGCATAAAGATAAGCCTTAATATCCGTCCCGTGTTTGATGCTTAGCGCGAATGCAAGGAATATAACCCATGCATGCTTGAAGATGCTTTGTCCATGATGATCATGGGCGAAAAAGAGTGTAAAATATTGTTCTTGTCCTCTTGTCATTCAGCCTTTGAGAAAGATCCTGCAAGGATCGAAACGCGTCAGGCCCTCCTAACTCCAAGCACAGGTCATTATTTTGACTCATGAGCAGTTTGCAGCAGTTTATTAAATTCTTGAAAGACGTCGAGCAAAGTCCATGTTTTTTGGCTAATCTTTAAGCTATTGAAAAAACATCCTTCATTTTGTTCTGTTTCCAACAAATTAAGCAACGTTCTCTAATGTTTATGAAACGTTCTGTGCAAATGTTAATTATAATTCGTTTGTTTTGGCTTTGTATTATTGGCGCTCCTATAGTTTCTGCCACCTTGTTATAGCACAAACTCAGTCAGGCAGGTGGTCTACGGATGGAAGACATGCTCTGCATAAAACATACTTTATTGAACTTAGAATGATATTCTGTATATACATAGGTAAATGGAAGTTCAACAACAGGAAATCCAGGTCATCTCTGAATGGTGGCTATTTTGCGCGTATACATGTAGTCAGATATTGCCTAGGCCTACCTGCATTTTTGTGCAGTTCAACAAATGTTAGCTTATTCATTCTCAGTTAGGCCTATATTGAAATGACTCAATGCAGAAGAAGAGAAACGGTATCATGGAAACCCTTAAGGGATGTCGGTCACTTCGCCCACGCGTCACTTCGCCCACTATTAATACCAACGCAATTTTAAATACATGTACAGGGTTTAAACAAAATTTAACAAAGAATAAGCACATTATCACAAACCCCGACCAAGAAGGAATTCCCACCTTCAATGACCTTGTTTATTCCACTTAAATCACCAAACAAAATCCACGGATCCAACTCGGGTCTCAGGTATACTTAGATAAATTGCAGTAAAAAGCACTCCCCAAATGAAATTATTTACTTATTTACCTATTAATACTAATAATAATAATATTATAATTTATAATGACCCCTTCCCAGCCCTCCGGCATGATAAAATATACCCAATTATCACACAATAATTATGTTCAGCTTGTTCATGTATGGCTGTTATGTATACGGCGGTATACGAAGTGACGCGTGGACGAAGTGGCCAGTGGGCGAAGTGGTGAATGCGCAAAGTGACCCGTGGCCGAAGTGACTGGTGGCCGAAGTGACTGGTGGGCGAAGTGGTTGTGGGGGGAGTGGAAAGTGGGCGAAGTGACTGTAAAACCCCTTAAGCCGTTTTCCAGGAATAGGCTTAAGAAAGTCGCCACTGCAAAAGTGACCTTCGGCCAGGTCAAAGTTCACTTACCGTAAAGGTATAGTTCCACCATAGAGCTAGGGTTCCACCGAGTACATGTATACCGATTTCACATCACGCCCTGCATCCCCAGCCAGAGCTAGTACTGGGCCAAAAATGTAGTATAAGACATGGGGTCGATAGCCCTATGATCAATCGTAACTCAAGTTACGAAGGATAACCCATCGTAGGGGGCCTATCCTACATAGGAATGCTGACTGGAATACATTATTAGTTCTACGATTGGTAGTAAGTTACGATGAGTTTGGTCAAATCGTGACCTCAGGACCCAGAAACAAACCTTCCGAGGACTTTGCACGTTCGCTTCAGCGAGGACGTACGTACGGATGCTTCCGAATCAATATAATTGTCTAAACCAGGTCTAAAGGTCAACGCACTGTTCGGTGTTCATGGTATAGCAATGTCATGCATGACTAGTACATGACGCATCGGTAGTTATTGTAGAAAATTAGAAGGAAGTCACTACATGTACTGTAATGAACATTATGGTCAGAATAAAACACATCACAGATTAATAAACGTCTAATGGCAATTTGATTGAAGAGGACTACGGTGCTGTTAATATCCCTCAAGCAAGTGACGTCACATGACCAGCGCCCTCTGCTAAGGTTTCAAATGGAAGTAGTTCCTTGGCCTGCGTGCCGCACGATACGGCTGCATGTGCGTTTTTAATTGTTTTAATTGTTAAGATTGCGGCATAATGATCGACGTTAGACAAGCATGTCTACTGTTTAACCATTAACCCATGGACATCCTACCTCCATGATTAGAACAAGTACTGCTCTTGTCTCCAACATTACACAGAGCAGACTCAATAATCAAGATAACCACACCTATAACCACCTCATCCACCTTGCTGCATGGTCTCATAAACTGCATGCGATCGAAACTATTGATTGAGGTTAATAAAGAGAACTCACACTGAGAACGTCTTTCACTCATTCTTTAGATTCAGATTCTTCTTACCTTTTGTATCATGATTGAACAGGGAACTTTGCTCTAAGGTACCATGGAGGAATATGGTCTCATTCCTCCATGATGGTATAACAACCACTGCAAGAGGACATTATTCAATTTAATAACAATTTAGCCTGTGATAAAGATTCTGCTAGGATCGAAATGCGTCAGCCCCTTCTAAACAATAACAGGTGTTATGTAGATCGGTTTGCGGAAACACCATGTGATATTCGTTCGTACTATCGCACTTTTATTTCATTCGCACATCTCGTATAAGGTCTCAACGTTTCTACTAGCCTGCTCTAGTCATCATCAGCATACATAACAGGTGTTAGCTATAACATGGAGAAATTCTCCATGCTATAATCATGGAGGAAAGAACACACATAACCCTATAACCCTAATCGCTATCATTTCGTCAATCAGTATGATGCTACACGATTATACCATGGAGGTATCTGTCCGTCTCTCCTTGCATGCAGTGGAGGAATCCTACATCTGTTGGATGAATATCTACCTCCATGGTTGGTTCATGGAAGAAGGATTGGATGAATATATCAGTCATTTTGACTGGTTTTACCTACCGTAGAATTGGCATCTCCGTTCTTAGCAACGGCCGGAGACTCCTCGTTTACCACGGCCTCATTAGTCCCATTGTCCGCCATGATCGATGAAGATTAAAACACACAAATTATGTGACACCAAGACGAAAAGACAGATCAATAATGGTCTTCAAACGCTGATGGTAGAGTGTGTCTAGTGACCAGTACGGCTGTGTAATAGCTGTCCAGTGTGTGTAGAGGCGCAAAATGTTTAGCCACTGAGAAACGCTAACTCGTGTCGGTTGACAGTAAGGAGCACACGAGGCCACTGATGATATCCTTTTATCAAACTCCAGAATTATGTCAGGAATGGAGGATGAGAAATGTTGGCCTCTGATGAACAACCATTGAGCATGAACAATAAACTCGATGTGACGACTCACCGCGGCCGGTCGTACAAGCCCACTATGCCAAAGCCAAATGGCTTGTGTGGTTGCCTCAAGTTTTATAGGCCGCCAACAGCCGTGTTGACCGACGGCTGTTCTATGTCTCACTTTCCTACTACTGCATGAAGTTTCGCACCATGAGTACAGGCATGTGTGATGGTGCGATAAAGGTTGATGGAATCGCGTCACCATGCGTGGCTTGCCTATTTTGTTGATTACTCTTCCAGAACAGCAATTCCATGGGAAAAATATTATTTTTGCCAAGTAGATGAACATGACTATCAATTTATTTACACTATTTTGTGATACTGGTGTAGCCTACTCTTTCAACTGGTTCATTGTACTTATGGAGTTAGGAGGGACTGAATAGTTTCGATCCTAGGCAGGGTATTTATCGAAGACATTAGCCTTTGAGAAAGATCCTGCTAGGATTGAAACGCGTCAGGTCCTCCTACCTACATGTACAAGCATGAGAAACTACCGAATGAGAAACTATATACAATCAGGGACCCCATGCAATAACGATGATCAGGTGAGATTCGAACCGGAGACCACTGGCTTGAAGCAATGAATTGCAATCTTGCTCCACAAACAATTACACTACATACAATTGGCCGATTTCACGAAACTTTACGCAGTTGCGTAAGTCCACTTATTAATACGCCACAAAATTTGTGGAAGTGGACTTACGCAACTGCGTAAAGTTTCGTGAAATCGGCCAAATATTATATACCGAATCACAATCCTGAACAATATAGGCCTATATATTGAAGCAGTTAATCTTATCACATATTACGGACCAGTAGTGTAGACACGTCCTCAGACCTGGGGGGTTGATCGTGTAGCTGGGTCGTTCTTCCATACACGTTTGTGCACAAAATCATTTTTTATATATATAAAAAGTGAAAACCTGGGGGGGGGGTTGCAACCCCCCTAGCCCCCCGGGATCTACGCCCATGTTACGGACACAGCCTTTCGCATCAAAGCAGAGCTAAAGCTATACGGTCAAGGTAAATAATATTGTAGTAAGGCCAATACATGTATAATATTTCGTTGGTTTCATCACAGATCAATGCAAATACTAGATAAGAAGCGTCAGGCCTGGCATAATTATATACACCACATGGAGACGCCATTAAATTCATTGTCAGTTCCACGACCCGTCTGGAGTTATTGTGATAACTGAACAGTCCAAGGGCAACTTCAATAACTCTCTGTAAAGGTTGACGATCTGTTGGTGGGGGATTGGACCGGGGACTCGATACCACCAGCCGGGTCCCTACAGGAAAGGCCTAGCTCTCTGACTCAGGTCATGTAGTTCCCAAGGAACCATAGTCTTCAGGAAAGGACTTGAACCGACTGGTTTAATCAGAAGACGCTGTACCGACAGGTGGTCGCAGTCCGTCTGCCTCTGGGAGGCCTTGATGCTCGCACGAAAGCTTGACTCCGTCTCGGAGTTTGGTTGGCTTGTTTAATCTCTAAGATGTTTCATCCTGCAGTTGTTTCACCTGTTTGATATAATCTCATGTGCCGACTTTATGAGGACAAGTGTAATAACCCGCTGAGGGATGGGGCGTAGCGCCAAGAAAATAGGTTATCGCATTGTCATTAGTCTTCATCTAAACTTGAGGACAAGCAAAAATGAGCTTTTGAAATGTTGGTGATGGCCATGACATTTATGCCTAATTACGGATAACTAGTATCCTGTAATGCTCTTTGCATATACCATAGGGAAAAGTAGCCAATTATTGACAACGATGAGATTGAGTCTAGAGGGGCGTTCAGACACAGTACTAAAAGTGGTATACATGTATCTTCAGTTTAAACTGAAAAGGGTGTGTACCTACTGTACTTGTGTCTGAACGGTGTACGATAGACCTTTTTGGGTGCTAAAAACGGTCTATCTTCGAAAACTAAGACCGCCGAGGAGGCCTATACTTTATTATAATGTATTTTGACTCCAACTTACTGATGCCGTATAGTATCTACATACACGCAGCTCACTTGCACGTTGATGGTACAGAAATGAAGATCCATAATGGGATACTTTTGGAGAGTCGGTCTTGAGTGAACAGCGCACGCGCACGCACGCGAAATACAACGCGCGCATGCTCACAATTGCGCAAGCATGGTTTGTGCGTGCGCTGTTGACTCAAGACTGACCCTCCAAAAGTCTCCCATTATACAGTATATGGACAATATGAAGAATGGAACCTTAAACCTGTTTAATATACTAATCAATGTACATCATACATACAGCGGTCGATCCGTTCCGCCTGACCCATTCAGACGTTAGTTACGATGGATGCAAATTATTTCAGAACATTTTTTACAGGTTGTATAGAGGGTGTCATAAAAAGAAACAAGGGAAGAAAACTACATTCTACAATAGAGAACAAAATTCATGTACCAATTCCGGTATGAAGACGATGACCGGATCGTGATTTTGCAGACGACAGAGAATTTCTTTTTATTATTTTCCCGCCAGAAACAGTTTGAGGCCAATTTATGAAGAATGTAAAACCTTGCAACGCAGTTCTTGTACGGTATTGAGGCTGAAGTAATACAATCACATCACGAAGATCAGATTTCCAGACATGAAAAACAAGTCCTCAGACCGTAGCGAAGAAAAACACTGTGGACTTGTATAACCGCCAAACAAAATAATCTACATTACCAATTCGCAAACATGTTCCTGAAACTATGCTCTCTAAATGCAAAAGAGTGAAAAATAACACTAGTTTAAAATCGAGTTTTCCTTCATATATGGCTCTTTAAAAAGAGTGGTGGTTATTTCACACTTTTTGAGTAGTTTTCACTCTGGGCCAGAGTGATAAATCACCACAAAAGATGCAAACTTCAATCTAAAAGAGCGGGAGACAACTCGATAAAGAGTTGTCCCTCATTTTGCTCTTCAAAGAGTGCTTTTCACTCTGAATTGCATCTGAGCCTGGTGATGTTTGAAACTTACGTCATGAAACAGCTACTTCACTCCATTGTACTTGATTTCACTTGACGGCCCAGTGACATTCAAAGGGAAAGTCATGTCGTTATTGTTATTTTGCAACAATCTGCTACTTTTGTGGGATGATTGGCAATATTCTGAACAATAGGGTTAGGGAACTGTGGGAGGTTGAGCCTATTGTATCCCGTGACTGTTATTTCTAGCATCATGTGACTGGTATGCGTCAGGGTCTGATGGTTCAAGATCACAGAGGAAGAAAGAACCTTTCTCCGTGGTTCGTTCAAGCATGGACCTATAAATACCATGGTTCAAGTAGAAATTCGGGGTCGGGGTATACACTAGCTTTCAGCCAGGGCCTTGCAGTTGTTCATTGTTCATTTTTACTGGTATAATAATTTACTTCATCAAGCGCACAGGCTGCGTGATATTCGTCAATGGAGGTAGAAGAACCAAGCACCATTGTCAAGGACCTGACCTCATGCTAGCCGATGCAAGACATCAGTCACTAGGTCATGGTGACGTCATTCCAATTAGTAACGAACTCGCTGTTATTAGAACGATGAAAACAAAGTGGTTTTTAAAGGCCTGTTTGTTTAATGCAAATGATCATGGATTATGCGGATCCGGATTCATGTTGCATGAAAGACAATAAGCTGCCAGGGTTGTTTTGTTTTTGGACGGCGATACTTCAAAGAAGGAGTATTTGCATGGAGACAAACTATGACTCAACAATGGCAGTCGTAGAACACGATCTCTGCTTCTTAACGAAAATACTTGGGGAAAAAATCTTTTGTACGTGATTTGTCCGTAGCTTGCGCCGTCTTCATGTTGGTTTTCATCGGTTGTCAAGTTCATGAGAATGAAAGTACCCGGATGTCCTTGCTGATCTTTATAAAGTACATGATCCTTAGGCAACCAAACGAGTCATTCGTCCTTTATGTAGGCCTATCATGCCACCATATTCGCTATTTCTGACCTTCTTCGATTGTTCATCAAATCGATGAACTTCCGCTGCCCCATGTGGCTTCATCACTGCCTCAGTCCGAACCATAGCAAATAACAGATGTTCTGACAGAATCCTGTTTGAGTCACGAACCTTCAACATTCTGTCACAAACCGTGTTGCAAACAGTCGTCGGGAAGTTGAACCTTGAGAAAGACTTGAACAATACCCAAACAGCTGATAGGAACAATGGGGTTTTTCGCCTAGCCGGAAGGTCAACACGAGATAGCCCAAGTAATGTCTTGTGCATTGTGCTATCCATATCGAACTTTGGCTCATGCTAAACTCAAGTACCAGAGCCTTATCAATAATGCACAGCGTTGCATTATGTTCACGTTGCATTGGGGTTTGGAAATAACATGCTGCATAAAAATAAACAATCGTTAATACTATTGAATTGACAAATAATAATATCCTTCAATGATCGAACCATGTAATAAAACAGCAATAAAAAAACGTGCCTGGGCAGAATCTGCATTGGGGAATGGTGATAGGCCCCTATAAAATATGGTCGAGTTCAGAAAACTGGGTATCTTGTCCTGCATGGAGACTAATGCACCCCTTTGTTCTGCTATGTGTGTGCATCTTTACTAGTGTTCTTATCGATCGTCATTACACTGCTAAGATCAAAACGTCAGGCCTTCCTATAACTCCGTCTGAGCATATATATTGAGCAAGGAACAGAGCAAGGTTCAATTAAAGGTATAATACATGATTAAGGTCACAGAAAAGCACCCACACTTTGTCTGATCCAGCATACACAAAAGTCATGAAATGATAAACCTGTGAAAATTTGAGCTCAATCGGACATCTGAGTCACGAGAAAACAGCAAAAATCTGACTCAATTGTTCTTATAAAACATAAAGAATGGTTTAGATCTTACCCCGAGATCAAAACTTGTTTCGGTATTTGTTTTACAAATTTCTGGATAAATACACAATTTCAGGGGGAAATATTTTAACGTTATATGTTTCCACCAGCACCATCTTCATACCCTGAAAGTTATACGTAAATCTGTGAACATTTCTGTTTGGGTATGTTACCAATCCTGTACTGTACCTCTAACGGTCATGAACACTTAACCAGTATTTTGTGCATAAGGAATTTTGCAATTACTATACGTCGTTTATATCAGTTTACTGCTTCAACCATGGAGCTGTTTTATAGCTCCATGCTTGAATAGTACATTATATAATTTTTTGTTTACCTCCATGCACGTGTAAAAATAGCACTTCGCGTTATGTAATAGTCAACAGTGCATGATAGATGAACAATGAGGCGTGTTCTTTGATGTATGATCACCCATACATCATACAATGATTGACATATGAAATCTGGTATTATATCAGATTCAGTTTAAACAAACATGGCTAAACTGACAATTAGACTCATCTTTATACGATCATCAGATCGCTCATTGTAAAAAGTACCGTGAGCTGACAAGACTCGACGGTACGATCATGGAGGTATATAGGCCTATATATCGTACCTGATGGTATACGGCTGAGCACCTCCATACATCTATACGTATGGAGGATGCTCTACGGGTACAAAATACAGAATCATTATTCGTTAACGTACATGATTGGTAACATATCCAAACAGAAATGTTCACAGATTTACATATATCATTCAGGATATGAAGATGGTGCTGGTAGAACATACCGTTAAAATATTTCCGCCCGAAATGGTGTATTTATCCAGAAATTAATAAAACAAAGACCGAAAACAGTTTTGATCTCGGGGTAAGAACAAAACCATTGTTTTATAAGAAAAATTGAGTCGCTATTTTTTCGTGACTCAGATGTCTAATTGAGCTAAAATATTCACAGATTGATCATTTCATGCACATAAAGATCAGGAAAAGTGTCAGCGTTGTTCTGTGACCTTTACCAATCACGTATTACACCTTTAAGCAAATTATCATGACAATTAACCTTTAATCAACCTTTAATTATAGGCCATAGTTTCGCTCATGTCAAATTAAATCGTCTGCGAGGCTATGATGGCAGTAGCTAGTATTACACATGAAAGCATCATGCATAAAGCAATTAAGTGCTTTATAAAGCAGGTATACTAGACCGAGACTTACTCTTCAAAAGATGAACGTTGATGAAACATGCGGGTCAATATTCTGGCAAACTGCTGAAATGTACGGTGTTTCCTTCCGTACATAATTATGCCCAATTTGACGAAACGCGGCCGCGCTCTAGCAGACGATACGCGCGTTGGAAACATGCCAACACATGCGCACAAACTACAGAAATAGGCTCCTGGACCTATATACACTTCAGCCATTGGGGACATCTTCGTAGTAAATATAGGGCTTAGGCTCCGGCTCAGGCTCCAGCTCTGTCATCCATATGCTGAAAATAAAAGTTATGGTTTTTCACTGAAGCTGAAGCTCTGTTTTCCTTTTTAAATCAGATAATGTACTTCACAACCGCAGCCACAAGCCTTTATTTTGATACCGGATAAATTATTTCAGAATTGATTCACGAAATGGAGCCGGAGCCAGAGACGGAGCATGAGCCCCCGTAGTTTCTTTCAGGCTTGCACCAGAAAGAAAGACACAGACTTGCTATCGTGTCTCATACAAGGGTACCATTCACCCGCAATTCAACCTGAGATGGCCTTCATGCTCGATTCATGTAGCAATATACAGACAACACTGGATTAAATTGATTATCGGCAACTGATAAGTCTACGGCGGTGACTGAATGTCTGCACGTAAAGATGGCTGTCCTCGTCTGTAACCGTTTTTCAGTCACGGACGTTCTGTACACAACGTACGTCGACCGGAGCTCTTTCGCAGGCCCACACTGACCAAGTCACTGACTGGTTGAATTACACGCCATGCATGGTCGAGCATAAACAAATTCAAGGGAGATTCTGTGTTAGGTTCTGTGGTTGGGACGTGAGGAAATAATAAAATGTGTAAGTTGATGATGCGGGCACGCATATCACTTGCTTTCTGCCGGAAGTATAAAATCGAAGAGATGATACTTCAAATGAACGAACCCCATCACGCCCACTCTCGGTCCCAAATGCACAGCTTTTGACCAAGCTCTAGCTCTGAACCTAAATTTGCCACACTCTGAGCCGACTCAGACAGCCATTTGAGTCATTCTGTACACTGCTCTGATCCCGATATTTTGCTTTCAGACAGTACTCTGAATCTATATGAGGATCAGGGACCAATCGCATAGAGCTGCAATTTGCTTATTAAAGCACGAAAAATCTTCCTTGATCTAACAGAATTACCAACCAAATTTTCATGTGATATTTACTGCTTTTGACTTGTATTTGGCCATTGTTTGCTGAGCATAACATTAACAAGGAGTTGTGGCTGGCATACTGATTTTATTCACCATGATTTTGGTGCATTTATGCTTAGCAGCTTAGCAGCTCTGTGAATTTGGCTCCGGGACCCGAAGACAACGTTCTGAGCCTGACACGGCTAGACTGCTTTGGTGGCTGCATTCATCATTGTTCGGTAAAACAATAGTATCGACACTCGACAGTACAGTCAGTGCCGGCTGCCCTTTCCACCTGATTAGCCGTACGGAAGGACCCTTACTGGTTACATCCCATGGCCCATTAATTATAAACAGACACTGCACTTTTTGGCAAGTGAAATCACGTATACAATATACACATAAAAACTTCGAAATACGCGGATTCAGGCGCGAGGGTATTTCAAATTTATACCGAGATATTTTTGTACATAAAAGCCAATTCTTTCGGCGGGATGAGATCTGTTTGGAAATAAGCGAGGTTTTGAGGTAAGCGACTTTGGGTTATCGAGATTTCACTGCAATTACAAACCTCGATTTAAAATGATTTACCAGGATTTAGATATTATTTTGATCGAACAGACATCGTCAATAATCTCTCATTTTTGTTAGGGTCGAGGGCTACTGTGCAGTGAACCCATTCCAGCACCCAGGTCGATTTTGATTGTTTGTTTATTTATTGGGGTGTTTGTTTGTTTGTTTTGCTTGTCTGAACTTTGGACCTCGGTAATCAAAGGCCCAACCTCTTCCCCGAAAACACCATCTGCCCATTTCACTGAGTTACAACAAACTGTGCTAAAACTAAATACACCTATCAGTTATCGTGTCCAACCAACATCCCCCTTCTAGCATTGTGGGAGTTATCCCCCATTTTTTTTTTTTTGAAAACAGTGAAAAAAATGGGGTTTTATCTTGATCAAAATTGCTTTTGGTCATTGGTTTTACTCTTTTCCGGATACATACGTCATACAGGCAAAAAACAATTACGGTATGTTTCTACCATCACCATCTTTATACCCTGTAAGTTAGAGTATAGGCAAATCTGTGAAAATTACTGTTTTAGTATGCTACCAAAGTATGATAGTACCTTACCACTCCACGTTCTGAAGTAGGTCCCAGGTCAGTATACTCTGGGAATCACCAAACATTGTAACAGCTGGGTTATTTTAAAGCCCAAAGTTCGAGACCCCACACAGAACGATTAGGAACGTAAATTTATCGCGGGCTTAACTCTTTATGAACAAAATAAAAGTAACGTTATCAAAGCATGACATCGAAATCGCATGATATGATTGCACGGAGGCTCCAAAAGAACACATGGAATGATGGTGTTCTAAAAAGAACAAAATATCGATTAGTGTTCACTTTGAAAAATATTGAGTAAGCTAAGTAAGAGCTGTTTATACCACACATTACAACAGTCTCAACGGGGAACTGGATCAAAAACCATGCATTACCACACAAACCACACTTTGGTGTATTGTGGTATTCAGGACACCACACTTACCACAGGAACCATGTGTGGTAAACTGTGGTATCAATCGATACAAGTTCCAGGATGAATTGAACTCAAGGAAGGTCAACATGAACGACCTAATTATGCTCTTTCCAGGGTCCAATTTCACAGAGCTGCTGAAGCACAAAAAAATACTTAAGCATGAAAAGTTTTCCTTGATCAAACAGGATTACCAACCCAATTTTCATGTGATGTTTACTGCTTTTGACTTGTATTCAGCCATTGTTTGCTGAGCATAACATTCACAAGAAGTTTTGGCTGGCATACTGATTTTATTTACCAGTACCAAGGTTTCAAATTTTGGTGCTTAAGCAGCTCTATGAAATAAGCCCCTGATCAAAGCCTTGTAAGTAAAATATACTGGCAAATTAAAATACACACAGCAAAATTTCACAAACAGAATCAGATCTGAAGTCACAAATTTACTTCGAATTTGTAGAAAATATATTCAACAGTACTAGGGCCTATGTTTAACATATCTTAAGTGTAAATTACAGAAACATATTGCCCCAAATAGTTACCACCCGATAAATGGAATACAAAGATATAGCCCTGAGATCTTTTACATTGATTCAAAATCTATGTAAATGGCCAGCAGTGCAATAATTACATGACACTACAAATTCAAGATGCAGTTTGGGGCCTAAATTCAGAGAAAAACCTCCACAAAGCTCATACACAATCAATACTACAATCAAGTTTATAATTTACAAGAAATATCTTACACTCGTAAACAAACTAGTGATTAAGAACAGGGTTGATACTATCATGATTAAAAGAAGAAATCCCCAAAATTTGATTGCTTTTTATTTAAATCTGATTTTCTTATTTGAATTGATTTTTTTAAATTTAAATCTGTTTTTTTTATTAATCTAATTCTGATTTATTTGAATTGATTCTTAAAATTGAAATCTGATTTTTTTTAAGTGAATTGATTATTATAATTTAAATCTGATTTTAAAAAATTGGAATCTGATTTGGTATTTAAAATGATTTTTTGAAATGTTTTTTTTTTTTTTTCGACAAAATAACATCTTACTGTCACAACCATTTACTTTATTGCAACAAAATGTATCTCGTTTTGCAATTTACAGACAATATGAACCATTCCCTACTAAAGAACTTAAACCCCAAATATTAAAACAAAATATTTGCATATAACATTTTACTGCACGTTTCCACAAATAATATTTACGACAAAATCATGACTAGAATCAGGTCAAGATTCTGACAGTAAATAATGCCGCTTTCACGAATAAAACTTGTTACAGCTGCATGCATGAAGCACTCATTGTTCATTATACCCACCAGCACAACCATTTAATTGCATTCTGCATAATCTCCCACAGTCTCGTTGAAGTAGTAATATTTGTAGGTCTGTCAACTGGAAGTAAGCCGTATAGATTTTATGGTTAACCCTGCCTACTTTGTCCGAACCAAAACCAAAACTAAAAATTAGTTTGGTCACACATTAGAGAGGTCACAAAAAAAACCGAAAACACCAAGGAAAAGTTTAAATTTTGAATTGAAATATAAAAAAAATAATTCAGATTCGGATTTCAGATTAAAATCTGAAGTTTCACATCCCTGTCACTCTCTCTTCAATTGCCATCCATTTAATTTCATTCATTCGTCTGATTTTTCTCTTGCTTACAAATCCATCAAGAATACACATTATACGCAAATATGAATTCAACAAGCAAAAGACTTGTGAAGTTAACTTGACCAATAAATATCATTCCACGTTAAGTATCAATCTTTATAAAAGAACAAATATTAACTCTTTGAAAATATAATATTCATTTGTATAGAAAAATATAAAACTAGACATTGTGGTTGTGGGAACAACCACTAGGTGTTCGGGGTCTCATTTCGTACTGGAACTGTTATGAGAATGTCTGTTGGAACGCATGTGTGGCATATTGAAATACACATAAACTGAGTGACGGAGTGACTGATCATGCTGTGTGAAGTGTATTCTTATATGTACACTGACTGATAGCGTATAGAAAATTGTGTCACCTTTAAATAATGAAAAATTGCCCGGACGATAACTTCCGGTTAGTTCATCACAAACAACTGATAATTTGCACAAATCATCGTATGCGTACGATGTGAATAATTTGCAATTTGCACTGATGTACGTCATGTAATTACCGAATAAACAGTATTTGAATAATTACATCATGTTTCCTTTAAAAACACATAACTTCTGGTTGAATGACGTCACAGATTTGAAACTTCACACACATGTCAAGGTGCATTAGTGCTTCACACTCACTAAATTTGGCGGAAATCCGTTGTTTAATTTTGGATAACGTAATCACTGTATATCTTTAATCCACCGTAGAGGGCGCTATACAGCGTGTATGACATCATCGTTAATATTTTCTGAAAGCCCAAGACCTAATCTATCTTTTACCCAGAGAGGTTTTATGTGCCCAAATCCTTCCGTTTGCGAGTTATTTTGAGTCAAACTTCAACTTCCGGTAACACCGGAAGTGAAGGTCATTTGTACACAACACTGAATATGTTAATTGTTGAGATTTACGTGTTGAGTAACATATGTCAATATCAAAATCGTAGGTCATGTGATTCTCAAGTTATAAAGCACCAAAATTTTTCCTAAAAACGCGCGTAATTTGATACCTGATGACGTCATCATGACGTCAATCTTCTAGG
Organism: Astropecten irregularis; assembly: GCA_963971285.1. Classification (NCBI taxonomy): domain Eukaryota; kingdom Metazoa; phylum Echinodermata; class Asteroidea; order Paxillosida; family Astropectinidae; genus Astropecten; species Astropecten irregularis. Next base: position 25,271 of record CAXARH010000113.1, on the reverse strand, counting down.
CACAACTTGGCATCACTACCCAAGTTCCCACCAAGTTTCAGGTCAATATCTTGTACCTGTCACCAAGAAGTCCTGCTGACAAGTTTGGGAAGAAAAAAATGGAAAAAAAAAAGATTTCGAACAATAACAATAGGTGTTCGGCTTGAACCCGAACACCTAATTAGCAAGAAATTTAATATGTGGATCGGTTTGCGGAAACACCATGTAATAATCATTCGTACTTTCGCACTTCTATATCGTTCGCACTAATTATTACGAGAAGTGCAAACGATATAGAATTGCAAACGATATAGAAGTGCGAAAGTACGAATGATTATTACATGGTGTTTCCGCAAACCGATCCACATACCAATTGTCACCATGCAAAGCCTCAAATCTTTCAAGAAATTTAACATTTCAAAATATTAATCTAATATAGTAAAATACTCATTTTAATCTTCCCTTGCAGCATTCTCATATGAGGTTAATATTTACAAGTGAGGTTACTTCAGCGCAACTTGGATACAATAATTGTAATATAATCTGTTATAGCGTTAACACTGAGATACATTATCAGTGTGGAAAGTAACAGCAGGAATATGGCCTCAGGTTCTGCTGATTTGAACCCTGGAGTTCTTGTCTATGGATTGTATCTAGTTATCAGAGGCCAATTTCATAGAGCTGCTTAAGCACCAAAATTTGCTTAAGCACCAAAAACCTTAATAAATCAATTCAGTATGCCAGCCAAAAGTCCTTGTGAATGTTATGCTCTGCAAACAATGGTTGAATACAAGTAAAAAACAGTAAACATCAAATGGAAATATGGTTGGTAATCCTGTTTGATCAAGGAAGACATTTCATGCTTAAGCAAATTTTGTGCTAAAGCAGCTCTATGAAATCATTGGCCCCTGAACAATAGTTTTGGCTTAAATTTTGTTTAAATTTCACTATTGACAAAAAAATGATGTATTATAGTATGCATATTTCAGGAGTAGGCAAGTAATTTTGGCTTTCTTTGCATCGGTCTTTTCCCGTAACCACAGATTCTTAGCAAGTGAAGGAATGTCATAGTTAGGACTACAATTAAATAGGGCCAAATGACAGTACGCCATTCCCCTGACCCTCTTTATTATGTATTTTGGCAAAGGATCTTAGATAATCTGTGAAATCCAATGCTTTCCCAGTACAGGGAACGAGATATACAGTAATCCGAAGAAAACATAAAGATGCTTGGTGGCGCCACACAGCTTGCAACACTGCGGTGGTTTCAGCGTAATAATTTGCACATCTGGGAAGCCGAAAAGCTAATCATGAGCAAAAGACCGGTGGGGACATCCGGGACATGTTGTCCATGCCGAATATTCTTCTAAGTTCATGTTCCTTTCAGGAAAAAATCCAGTTGCAGCTGTAGTGCCTGTAGACCCCAAAACACCACTGCAGTTTCTTTTTTTTATCAAAAGAGGGTGCCATTCAAAAACTTGAACTTGTAGTTTGGATTACAGTACACACAAATCTGACAAGTGATTCATGTAGTTTGCCCTGTGGTGTATCCCCCACAGTAACTAATAATGCAGCGGAGCATAAGTTCTTTTGTTACCAAACAAAAGGTGGGCAGGGACACCACAGTAATGGCGGATAGTTTGTAGTACCATCGGATTGGTGTATACAGTTAAACAAGTTTTGACTGTATACCTCTGGCATATAGCAAGAGTATTTGTACATTATTGCATATGCTCAAGTTCAAGTCAGTCAACCGTTGCTAAAAATTTAAACTGTACGTAAAATAAACATAGAAATCATGTCTAAGGGGGGCGGGCCATTTTCAGGAAGGGTAGGTTTTTGAATCCAGTCCAATTGAATGTGGATTCCTTGTACTCAAGCATGAATATCAAACAAAAATGAAAAATTCTTTTTTACCTGTTGGTAGTTTTTCAAACACACCCTTTGAAGTTTGCCTGCAGAATGACATAGAAGCAATAGGACAGTGGAGGGAGTGTGATACTCTGCGGATAAATGAGTGGGCGTGGCTTCAGCTCAGGGAGGCGTGTATCATTCAACATCTCAAGCTGGATACCGTTCAAGCTCAGAAATCTACATGTATGAAGAGTCACAATTGAAACAGATTTAAGATTCTTTCAGATTGTTTGCACAATAAGCCATTTGCGAATTACATCTTAATAGTACCAGGCTTCTTTCGTTGCATATGAACACCCCAGTTTGAATTTCCCAGACTAAAGACTCTGTTGCTATATCACATGATTCGGGGCAAGCTTTTGCTTAGTTACATAACAACGTCTTGCACTAATGCACTGTTCATAATGGATAAGAATGGCACAAAGGACCCAGTCCATTCCAGAGATGGGTATCCCTATGCAAAAGCTTGCACCACATCATGTGATATAGCAACAGAGTCTTTAGTCTGGGAAATTCAAACTGGAGCGTTTATGTGCAATGAAAGAAATCTGTGTACCAGATACTATTCAAAATCCGTCCGTCGAGCTCATTAATAAAAGTTAAGCACTCAATATATTATAAATGAGAGAGTTCTGAGAGCCATATTGAGGGATTGAAGAAATAGGGCACTGGACCTCCTGCCTGGACTCTGGGCTTCCATTTGTGACCATTTTTGATGCAATTGGGTGAGAAAGTGGGTCTATTTGGTTTTTTTTTTTAAATGGCATCTTTGAATGGAGAGATCCATACCTTGTTTTAGGGGTGGTCAGCTGAGAATGAGTATATCTAAAAAAATCAATGGTCAACCCACCATAAAATGAAAAGAAAATGAAAGTTGACATGTTCATCATCATTTTTCTCTTCTGAGAGTTCTGAGTACTGTATTTTAAAATGATTTTACAAGTATAAGAATTTATCACTGTTGTCTATGGGAGTTTATCTACTTGGGTGCAACCTGCAAGAGTGAAGTATTGCCAGCCAATTACATTTGCACTGATGCATTATCAGCCATTCTATATCCAAAATTGGGACGCCTCTACATCACTAATCACTCCAAAGAGGAACTCAAGGGACATGCTGGCATTCAAAGTAAGACTTGTCTGCTTAGCAGATCATTCTTAGCGCTCTGTGAGAAGAGCAAGCTTCACACAGGTTGATGGGATAGAGGAATAGTAATTACCTTGAATGGAGGCCGTCTGCTCCACTTGGCATCAACTTATATTCATCAACATTCCTTCCTGCAAGAATATCTTGTAATTCCAGCTGTACACTCTGTGTCTGGTCAAGATTCAGAGCTATGATGGTCACATCTCCAGGGTCATACTTGGAATTCCTGAAAGAGAGTGGATTCAAATAAGCATTGGAGTCATTCATACTAGGGTAGCTCTCCTGGATTAGCCCTACTGGGCCAGCTCTACTGTGGTACTCTACTGGGGTAGCCCTACTGGGGTAGCCCTTAGTACTGGGGTAGCCCTTAGTACTGGGGTAGCCCTAGTGGGGTAGCCCTACAGGGCTATCTCTACTGGGCAAGCTCTACTGTGGTACTCTCCTGGGGTAGCCCTACTGGAGTAGCTGTCCCGGGCTAGCTCTACTGGCGTAGCCCTACTAGCGTAGGCCTACTGGGGTAGCTCTCCTGAAGTAGCCCTACTATGGGGTAGGCCTACTCGGGTAGGCCTACTGGGTAGCTCTCCTGGAGTAGCCCTACTGGAGTAGGCCTACTCAGGTAGGCCTACTGGGTAGCTCTCCTGGAGAAGCCCTACTGGAGTAACTGTCCTGGGGTAGCTCTACTGGGGTAGCCCTACTGGAGTGACTATCCTGGGGTAGCTCTACTGGGGTGGCTCTCCTGGAGTTACCCTACTGGAGTAGCTCTCCTGGTGTAGCCCTACTGGAGTAACTGTCCTGGGGTAGCTCTATTGGGGTAGCCCTACTGGAGTAACTGTCCTGGGGTAGCTCTACTGGGGTGGCTCTCCTGGAGTAACTGTCCTGGGGTAGCTCTACTGGGGTAGCCCTACTGGGGTAGGCCTATTCGGGTAGGCCTACTGGGTAGTTCTCCCGGAGTAGCCCTACTGAGGTAACTGTCCTGGGGTAGCTCTACTGGGGTAGCCCTACTAGGGTAGGCCTACTGGGGTAGCTCTCCTGGAGTAGCCCTATTGAGGTAGCCCTACTGGGGTAACCAGGTGCGGATCCAGGATTTTTCAAGACGGGGGGCACACTCAAAGTGAAACCTCTGAATGTCAATTTTCCAAATTTGCAGTGGTATCATATCGGTTGAGGTTTGACAATAATCCTTTGAAGCACTAATAACTATCATGACATAATATTTATAAGCGTGTCATACTGGGGAGCAGTGGCGTACGCAGGATTTTTCCAAGGGGGTGTTTATAAAAAACATTGCGAAGCCACGGATATTTTGGATATTAGATGTTCTCTGATGAATTCTAGAGTATTTCTGGGCCCTTTTTGATAGCTTTTTGCCATGAAAATAGGATGGAATTTTTTCTTTTCATTTTAAATTTAGGATTTTAGAGACATTTAACCAAAGGATTTGTATATTTTGGGATGGCAAATTTGTTTTCATACAGTTTTCATTTAGACGAAGGATCAAAATGAAATAATCATTCCGCCATAAAATTTCTTTGAACAATATTAAGAAATATGAAACAAATATATTATACATGTTATAAAGCCATGAGTTGCACCCGTTTTGAAGAAATACGGCCATTTTTTTTGTATCAGTAAGCGGCCGCTACAAAAAACATTCACACCCCAGGCAAAGAAATGTTTTTACGCAACCGCGAAATGTGATAATATTCACACTCGATGTCAAATAAATATATTCATCTGGCACTAATGGGCGTCCGTACAAAGCTGTGTAGTCGACACTTTGAAAATGTTTCATTTCTAATAATTCAAATGAATTGCTTTTCAATAAAATTCTGAATGAAATCCAGACAGAACGACGAGACATGTTCCTTTTTGTGCATGACACTGAAATCGCAGTCACGGTCGTCCAGAACGAAGTCTCGCACTTCCTTTCAAAAGTAAGAACAGTGTCCATTTATTTAGTAGAGTTATTAAGTGAGTGTTAGTTACTATGGGCTAGAGGAAGGAAAATACAAGTTATGTTGGGATCACTGCTTATAAAGTGATAGGCAAGATTAGGAGGATCGTACTGTGCCGCCCATCCGTACCGTACTTGCGTTAAATCCACCACGTCTGTGTACAGTGAAAAAGAGTTTTTGTTAACGTGCGCACTGGCAAAAAGGCGAGCCGAGACATTTTGCCTGTTGTCAGTTTTTCTTTGTGCGGCCGACAGAATGAACTGAAGAATGATGATTTTCTGCTTCTTCTCCCTTCTTTCTGCTTTCATTTGTTATTTCGTCAAATTTTACCGGGGGCACAATCTTTTTTTCCTCGTCAAATCTGATCGGGGGGCACGTGCCCCCGCGGCCCACCCCTGGATCCGCGCGTGGTAACCCTCCTGGGTAGCTCTCCTGGGGTAGACCTACTGGGGTAGGCCTACTCGGGTAGGCCTACTGGGGTAGCTCTCCTGGGGTAGCCTTATTACTGGAATGGCCCTACTGGGAAAGCTTACTTGATCTGAGTGCAGTGTGCGTAGATTCGCAGAGTACTCATTCCTTGCTGGTTGGTTGTAATATTCAGAACTCTTTGTCCAACAAGCTGCTTGTGAATATAGGCCACCCAGTACACCTGAAACAAAGAGAACAAATGATGAATGCAACCGACCTCTGTGTTCATGATACCACATATTGTTCACTTGTGAGCTTTCTGTGCTGATCAATGGACCATGGTCTCCCACTTGCTCCATGGACCTTATCGAAGATAGCACAAAGACTCAGGGCAAAGCACTCTTGGAAACAAATTGTTGCTAGGGCTGGTGCTGAGTGCATACTATGTACGGTAAAAAAAACTCAACTATGAATAAGTACTCAACTTTACACTGCTGGAACAAGTGACTCGACAGTAACATTCCATGGACCATTGTGCAGCAGCGTCATGTACAAACAACTCAAAGTAAGGTTTTCTTCTAGAAAAAAAGCAACTATAAACTTCACAGGCCAGCAGCTATACAAATATGCACGTGTCAATGCATGTGGTAAAACGTTAACAATTGCCTACTGTCTTTGGACGGGCATGTGTAGTGCTGAAAGCAGGCTATCTTTCATAAGGTCCTTTGTAAAGTGCACTTGTAAATAATGTAGTTTTTGAGAATGTCATATTCCAGAAGGGGAACTGAGGTGTCACAACAGTTGGTTCCACCCCACTATGATCGTCTTCGGCAGCTGTTCGTCTCGGGAGATGATGACGTAATGCTAGGACGATGAGGAGCATCGTCTTGAGTGGCTGTAGAGTCCCACTCTACAATGGCTGCCTATCTTGCAGATGGCACAGTCGAAGATGGATGGTCTCGCAGTTGAGGCTGACCTGGTCTTCCTCATGGTCCTCTTGATTGCCTGCTGGTCATTCCTGGTGGACTCTGCCCTCTTGACCCCTGATGATAGGGCATACCTCCAGACCCCACTATGATACTACCAATTATAAAGGGTATTTTGTACATTTAAGTTATAAAAATGCCATTTGTTGTAGTATTCTGTAAACTCACAGGGCGGGGATTGTAGTCGCCATCATTTACCAGACCACAGAATCTGCCGATGAACTGCTGCTTCATAATCACCTCCAGACCCTCTCTAGCACCGACACCAAGCTTGTCCAGATACCTGTAAGATACAAGACATATATTAAGAGAGAGGCAATGCATACATTGCTTGCTTTCCACTTCAAAATAACTGGATGTTAACTCCATAGATATACATGTATAAGGAAACTAGATGACGAACCCGTATATTAGCCGATGGGGGATACATGCGTCATGATGGCAGCCAGGTTATACCGTACTTATCAAAGCGCTCCAAAATACTGCGCTCACACGCTTATGTAATGATCGTGCAAGCTAAAAAAAAGATTGCGTCATCTAGTTTTCTTATATATCTATGGTTAACTCCCTCAGCCAGTTTGAAAAACTGTGCCAATGAAAAAGAGGGTTTTTAACAAAAATACAGTGTTGGATGTTTAAACACTCTGTAACGTTAAAACATGTTTCTGCAAACAGAAAGGGTACCAAAATCCATAACAATGTAAGGTTTGTAAACTGGTTCCCAACCGATTTGTACTTAGCATGAAAACATAATTTGCCAGCATTCATTTTCAGACAAGCAGGTAGGTGAAATAAGCGCTGTCTGGTCCTAGACTATGTGCAAACTTACGGAAAACCACCGACATATCGATCAGAGATTCCTGACACACCACCTGGCACAGCATCCCCAGTCTCTGTCAACCAGATTCTAGGCGTAGTCCTGGGCCGGTGAGCAGCCACAAGGTTCCTCACGTCCCTGATTTCATCTGTCAGAGCATCTAGAGTGGACGGGTCCGTGAAGTCTTCAAGTGATGCCGTGTGAGAGGACAGGTAGTAGCTATGGAATGTGGTCACGTTGGTGCAGTCTCCACACTTGGAAAGAAACCTGTGCAAAAAACCAAAATACACAAAACTCTCTGACATTCCTAAAATTTGAATTAAAATAAAAAAATAATCATCAAATAACTACAAGGGAAACTGACTGGTTAATTTTAAGTCATTGAAAAGTGAACAAAGAAAAACTGACTAGAGCGGGACTCAAACCAGTGACCCCCGGAATACCGTACTGGCATTTCTTAACAACTGAGCCATCCAGCCCAAAGTTGGTGGTATCCCTAATCATCTATTATCTTTGTTCAATTGACAGTCAGAAGCCATAAGGGGCCGTCCATAAAGTACGTACGCACGAAGGGGGGGAGGGGGGGGGGGGGGGTTGTTACCGATGCGTACGCCATGCGTACAGGGGGGGGGGAGGGGGTTTAAGGCCAATGCGTACCGTACGCAAACGAAAATTTTGCAAAGCATTATCGCGCGAAAAAAGAGAGGAAAAAAACGTGAAAAAAGCACCGGGATTTTTTTTCTTATTCAACATGATAAAAAATAGTAAAATCCATCTGTAAATGTATAAAAACCTGTTAAACTTTAGTCATTCATTTCAGAATTTGAAAGTGACGTCCCAATAACGGTACCGGCCCGGATTATTGTGACATATTAATGATGCTAAAGCAAGGGACCACGAGAAGTGAAAAACCTAATTTGGAATGCGTATGCGTACAGGGGGGGAGGGGGGTTGGGACCATTGCATACGCCATGCGTTCAGAGATTGAGGGGGGGGGGGGGTAAAAAAAGTCGGCATTTCGTGCGTACGTACTTTATGGACGGCCCCTAAAACCACTCACATGCCGCTATATCCCAAGGATGTGTTTGTCAATCCTAGGCATCTCGCACCAAGCCTCGGCTTCTAGAAGATGCCTCCGTACCAACATTATTTTTCGCATCCTACATGTATATTGCTCTGTCAATTACATTTACCTATAAAATACTTGTTGATGTTGTTTTCTTTCTAAGCATGGTATGGAAATAAATGTCGATTGAATTGAAATGAATCATTTACGATACGCACAGCATTAGCAATGCTGCAACCTGAGAAACGGTACATGGGGATCACTCAAAGAGGATGCAGCATTTTAATAAATAATATAATCATCATTTAAAGGTAATATCATACTTTGGTTTTTGTCAAACAAATACAGATTCATGGGCAAAAATATCAAGACAGGTACAGTAACAGTCATCTGTGAAAATTTCAGTCCCGTACGGTGCCCACTTTTGAGAAAACAGTGAAAAACAGTCACAGTATTTCTTAAGTCTTTTCTCTTTTATTTTTGATCTTTTAAAAGATCGGTCTTTGTTTTACTAATTTCTGGATAAATACACCATTTCAGGCAGAAAAATGTTAACGGTATGTTTCTACCGCCACCATCTTCATACCCTGTAAGTTATATGTAAATCTGTGAACATTTCTGTTTTGGTCTCTTACCAAAGTATGCAACCTTTAAAAATGATACTTGGCACATCAAAACATTTTGTAGTCAGAAAACACTTTCATCCTTTTATGTTCTTTGTGTATAATATCAATAAAAGCTCACAATTTGGGCAAAATCTCATCACATTATCAACATACAGTTGGAGTCAGATTTAACCCTGAAATGTTGGGCATGCAATAGAGACTCCAAAGCTACAGCAATATCTTGAATGAAATACAAGAGGACCTACTATTTATGCTCTAGCAGCATGGTGCGGTGGCAGTTATGGAGTTATGGAAAGACACTAAGAGAGTGATTTCTTTGTTCATTCCGACTTCCAAACTCAATTCAATTCAATTCAATTCAATAATAACATTTATTTCCATACTTTCAAAAGCAGCAATACAAGTCAGGTTGTATAACGTAAGTAGGTAATTACTTGTAATAAGAATAATAGGAAAGAGAGCACAAACTGAATGAACAATACAAATAAATTATACTGAAAGAAATTAAAAGTTGAATAGGGAGAAAGTACGGGGCTGTTCATATAAGCCAAGGCTTGTAGAGAACAGCCTAACAAACATGACACATTCCAAGGGATGTTTGGATGCACAGTGACATGTATGACACAGAATCCTAATAATATTCACAGGTCTGATAGCAACAGAGAGACTGCAATCAGTTCAGTTTTTCTGGTGAACAACAACAACAACAACAACAGCCACAACAACAATGCCATTAACAACAGCAAGAGCAACAACAACAGCAACACTATTAACAACAGCAACAACAACAGCAACAATATTAACAACAGCAACATTAACAACAGCACCAACAATGTAAACAACAACAACAACAACAACAAAAATGACAACCAAACAACCACAACAACAACAACAACAAAACAACAGCAACAGCAACAACAACGACAACCAAACAACAACAGCAGCAACAACAACAACAACAGCAACAACAACAACAACAGCAGCAACAACAACAACAAAACAACAATAACAACAACTTTCTCAAATATATGACAACACAAAATCCAAGTGTAAAAGTTGTGACTTTTTTACCCTTCCAGGAATTTGATTGGCCTAGTTGCAAGCTTCTGGTGTGGTTTTGTTACATCAGGGCCAAATAGGAGTGCATTCCCATACTGCATCCTATAGTTGAGCACATTCCTCAATTTGATGTAGTCGGCTGCAACCTGATCGGCTGGTATGGTGACATTGTCTGTATGGTAATATGCATTCGGCTCTAGGCAGTACATAAGGCAAAGAGGGGAATGTTTCAATGTTACTCAAATCCAGATATTACAATCATGTTATGTAGTAAAATGGTAGATTTGTTGTTTAAGGTAATTTGGTGTTTGTCGGGTTCATTGTGAAATAAAAAACAATAAGAGTGCACAGGTTTACAGCTCATATTATAGAATATGAAAATGAAGAAGATTTGAACAGAATATCAAATATGAATCACTATTGCTAAGATTTTACAATAAATTCTAAAAATAATAATTTAAAGGTAATATCATACTTTGGTAGCATACTCAAACAGAAATGTTCACAGATTTACCTATAACTTACAGGGTATAAAGATGGTGATGGTAGAAACATACTGTTACATTTCTGGAATAATTACTTTAACACTCAGTAAGTAGTTCAGACAAGAGACTAAGAAGTTCTGTTGCCACTTCACAATTAATAGCACGGCAGGCTCACAGCTGCACAGTAAAGCATTCTGACATATATACATCTACAAGTACAAGTCAAGTATGAATCTCCAATGAAAGAATAATGAATGAAGAGTGACTGCTAGCAGAATCATGAATGAATAAGAATCACCGCTTGACAGAAGCACGGGTAACGAATCACTGGGAAGAGTGAATCAAGAATGACTGCAAAGGCTCACACTATCCTTTATATAGGCCAACATCTAAACACTTTGCCAAGTAGCCAATATGCAAAACTAACAGAGCATGTGTCAATTAGCAAAACTAGCCAAGCAAGTGCCTATTAGCAAAACTAGCCAAGCAAATGCCTATTAGCAAAACTAGCCAAGCAAGTGCCTATTAGCAAAACTAGCCAAGCAAGTGCCTATAATAGCAAAACTAGCCAAGCAAGTGCCTATAATAGCAAAACTAGCCAAGCAAGTGCCTATAATAGCAAAACTAGCCAAGCAAGTGCCTATAATAGCAAAACTAGCCAAGCAAGTGCCTATAATAGCAAAACTAGCCAAGCAAGTGCCTATTAGCAAAACTAGCCAAGCAAGTGCCTATAATAGCAAAACTAAGCCAAGCAAGTGCCTATAATAGCAAAACTAGCCAAGCAAGTGCCTATAATAGCAAAACTAGCCAAGCAAGTGCCTATTAGCAAAACTAGCCAAGCAAGTGCCTATAATAGCAAAATTAGCCAAGCAAGTGCCTATAATAGCAAAACTAGCCAAGCAAGTGCCTATAATAGCAAAACTAGCCAAGCAAGTGCCTATTAGCAAAACTAGCCAAGCAAGTGCCTATAATAGCAAAACTAGCCAAGCAAGTGCCTATTAGCAAAACTAGCCAATCAAGTGCCTATAATAGCAAAACTAGCCAAGCAAGTGCCTATTAGCAAAACTAGCCAAGCAAGTGCCTATAATAGCAAAACTAGCCAAGCAAGTGCCTATAATAGCAAAACTAGCCAAGCAAGTGCCTATAAAAGCAAAACTAGCCAAGCAAGTGCCTATAATAGCAAAACTAGCCAAGCAAGTGCCTATAATAGCAAAACTAGCCAAGCAAGTGCCTATAATAGCAAAACTAGCCAAGCAAGTGCCTATTAGCAAAACTAGCCAAGCAAGTGCCTATTAGAAAAAACTAGCCAAGCAAGTGCCTATTAGCAAAACTAGCCAAGCAAGTGCCTATTAGTAGCCAAGCAAGTGCCTATTAGCAAAACTAGCCAAGCAAGTGCCTATAATAGCAAAACTAGCCAAGCAAGTGCCTATAATAGCAAAACTAGCCAAGCAAGTGCCTATAATAGCAAAACTAGCCAAGCAAGTGCCTATTAGCAAAGAAGGCAAACTGCAAAACTCTGGTCTTGCACAACACAATGCAAAGGAGTGAAGCACTAATTGGATTAGCAAAGACAGGCTAGCATTCTCAGGCAAAAACAGAGCAAGGCAACTAGGCAATGCTTGATAAGGTGTAATGCATAGACTAACCATAATGCAGCATGGTAGGGTTTAAACCACATATAGTATAAAACACAACCATTATAATACACTGTACCATGTTTCAGGGAAACTCAACAATAGGCCTACCGTTAAAATGTTTCTGACTGAAATGCTGTATTTATCCAGAAAAAGAGTAAAACCAGTGGCCAAAAACGGTTTTGATCTTTTAAAGATACCAAATAAGGCCATAAAAAAAATTTGTATTGGCGTAACCCGCTCGACCAAAAAATATGCCCCGACTGTAAAAATTTTAAACCAGAAAAAAGAATAATAAAAAAAAAAAAATCAAAAAGAAAATCGCACATTTGTATGCAGATTTTATTATAGGCACTTGCTTGGCTAGTTTTTTTTTTTAAAAGCTTAAAAGGAGCAAAAGATGGAAACCAGACTGGTTAAAGTTGTTATGTCATTTCTTGTCTTTATTTGACTAGTCAAATACTGTGATATACAGGATAAAAAGCATTTAATACAGGAACAATTAAATAAAATTTTTTTTAAAAATCCGCCCGCCCTACCCTATTTTCCAACCCTCCGTTACTCCAATACAACAATTTTTTTTTATGGCCTAATGGTGAAAAGATTTTTAAAATACTGTGGGCGTTTTTCACTGTTTTCTCAAAAAGTGGGCACCGTATATGTGACTGAAAATTTCACAGATGACTGTTACTGTATCTTCCTTGATATTTTTTGCTCATGAATCTGTATTTCATTGATAAAAACAAGAGTATGATATTACCTTTAAGTGTTAATACATGTAATTGTTAGGCATTGGCATCTGTTCAGTACACCGTTTAACTCAGTAAAAAGTGAAATTAAAGAGCAGAGCATTAGGACAAAAATCTGCAAGATGAGGGGAATAAATTTTACACTTTGTAGTTTGAAGTATGCTGCGCTCATTGCATCACTCGGTGCTTCATAGTTTTTGTGGCTGCTTGTTTTTCTAGTAAATTTAAAGAGGATGTTCAACACTCAACAAACCTCACTTTATTTGTTAGAACTATAATCATTAAATTACTTGACATGAGAAAAAATATATATTTATCTGAACATAGAAAGAGAGTCTTTTTTTATGATTTTTCTCTCAGCCCGCAAGCTCCCCAAAATTGACATTCTATGAGTTTCGTCAATGGGGGCAGCAGACAAATCTGTGTGATTTTGTGACGTCAGATATAGAAGCCTTTTCTTTGAAAGAATTGAGCATGTTGAGAGAAAAATCATCGAAAAAGACTCTCTTTCTGTGTTCAGTGTGAGATAAATATTTTTTTCCCCATGTCAAGTAATCTAAGGATTATAGTTCTAACAAATAAAGGAATGTTTGTTGAGTGTTGAACATCCTCTTTAAATGGAAATTATTTCATTTTCAGTTGAACTGATTCTACCCAGGATAATGACGGATTAATAAAATAAATGTATTCAAGCTGGTCTGATCACGGTGAGTGCTAGCCTTTCATCTAAATCTAAACCTCACATTGCCTCTTGTAATGACAGCACTAAAGATGAATCAATGCTTGTACAGTACAGGATTGGTAACATTCCCAAACAGAAATGTTCATAGATTTACGTATAACTTTCAGGGTATGAAGATGGTGCTGGTAGAAACATGTATACCATGAAAATATTTCCGCCTCAAATGCTGTATTTATCCAGAAATTAGTAGAACAAAGAAAGAAAACAGTTTTGATCTCAGGGTAAGATCAAAATCATTCTTTGATGTTTTATAAGAATCAGGCGATTGCTGTTTTCTCGTGACTCAGATGTCCGATTGAGCTCAAATTTTAACAGGCTTCTTATTTCAGGTACATGCTGGATCAGACAAAGTTTGAGTGCTGTTCTATGACCTTTACCAATCATGTTTTATACCTTTAATGAATAAGTATTGGAATGCAAAATGGATTGAGCTTAATTAAATCAACAATGTGTAAAAGCAAAACCTTTTATTAAGCTGTTGTCTAAATGTTGGGATGCATGGCAAAATGATTTGCTTTTCATTGAGGAAATCAGCAGCAACTGAAGTATACACCATTGATGTTCACCTTACCTTTACTCTTTCAAACATGCATTGCTTTCTGAAAGGTCCCAGACATGCTAAAGAAAGACATCAACATACATACTTAACATAGTGTGGAGTTCAGTGTGAACCAACTTTATATCAAGTTTAAACCTGTGTGACCCAGTGTACGTGAACCAGTTTAAACCAATGTGAGCTAGTGAAACTCAGTTTAGACCAGTGTGAACCAGTTTAAACCAATGTGAGCTAGTAAAACTCAGTTTAGACCAGTATAAACCAGTTTAAACCAATGTGAGTTAGTGAAACTCAGTTTAGACCAGTGTGAACCAGTTTAAACCAATGTGAGCTAGTAAAACTCAGTTTAGACCAGTATAAACCAGTTTAAACCAATGTGAGCTAGTGAAACTCAGTTTAGACCAGTGTGAACCAACGAGAAACAAGATTCAGCAAGCATGCAAACAATCCTGTCTTTCATAAATTACAAAATAATAGTCATTGTTCTTGGAGGAATTAGAGAGGGGATTTAGGGGGATCCTGGAGTGAGGATAAGCTCAGGGGAACATGAAACAGGTGTCTATTTCCCAAAGCCCAACGATCGATCATAACTCAAGTAACGAAGGATAACCCATCGTATCCTACATCGTATCCTGCAATGCATCATAAGTCCTACGATTGATAGTAAGATACAATGAGTTTGGTCAAGTTGACTCCTGGACATGCACTGGTTTCTGATTTCAGGACGGTAGTGAAGGTGTGCTCGCCACGGTCTATCAATTCAATTCTGTCAGGTTGGAGGGGGAATCAACCAGGCAAGGCTAAAAAGGTTCCATCCCAAACTATGGTCAGGAATAAAGGCTTTCATCTCGGAAGATGGAACATTCGCATGATTGTAATTCATAGTTTTTGTTCCTCTTTAGAATCATTTTAACGTTGTTCTTACCATTACCAATCTGCCAGCCAGCTACGGTGTAATTCCTACCAGTGTTGTAATCCAGTAGCGTTTTAAAATTTGTGGAGTCCCACTCGTTGCCCATCCTGTGAAATTCGTTGACGTCAAAAGTCAAATGCATTCCCACGGCTCGACTGAAGTTGTTGATTTCATCCCAGTCTTTGCCTGTATTAACAACCATAGACCAATGATGAGACAATGTCAGCTTGTATAACGTGTCTCTTCTGGTGCCCAAAAGGTAAATTCAACAAAGAAAATGAAAATGAAATCTTCTCATAAAATTGGTTGCAAAGAGTCTTTGCCTTGGTCCTGCAAATGTTCCACATTTTTTTTGATTTCTGATTTTTATCATCAAATAACCTTAAAGAGGATCTTCAACACTCAACAAACCTCGCTTTATTTGTTAGAACTATAATCATTAAATTACTTGACATGAGAAAAAAAAAATTTATCTCACACTGAACACAGAAAGAGAGTCTTTTTGATGATTTTTCTCTCCACATGCTCAACCCGCAAGCTAACCCAAAATTGAAACTGTCTGAATTTCGTCAATGGGGGCAGCAGACATTTCATGAAAAGGCTTCGTACTATGACGTCATGAGCTATTCATTTATTTTATTCTATTTCTTTTAACCAAACCTTAACTGTTCGACCTGGGTATTTCCTTTTTAAAATTAAGAATTTCCAACGCGATAAAGCAACATTTAAATGCCAAATTTAGAATTTATAAAAGACCGGTAACTGCGGGTGCCTACCACCTCTGCAGACACAGTCCGTGGGGTTTTGCGACGCATTCAGCCCGAGGCACGGGCCCGTGATAACCACCAGTGCGGTCCACGCTCCCCGTACGTGTAGCATTTTTGATGCGAAACCGTGCGTTGAGTCACTCACCCGGTCTCCGTTGCATTTGGGGGGGGGGGGATTTTCAAGCCGCGGAGCAAGAAATTAGCCTCGAGATAATTTCTTTTATACATGAAAATCATTTATGCCATCATATCAAAACCTTTTTGTGTGATTCTCAAAATTATATTATGTGTATAGGCCTATGTGGAAATCGTTTTGGTCCCTCGAAAATTGTTTCATCGATCATGCCCTCAAAATCCTTTGCGTCAACTCACAAACATTACGTCAACTCGCAATCGTTGCGTCAACTCGCAAACGTTGCGTCAACTCGCAAACATTACGTCAACTCGCAAATATTACGTCAACTCGCAAACATTGCGTCAACTCGAAAACATTACGTCAACTCGCAAACATTGCGTCAACTCGCAAACATTGCATCAACTCGCAAACATTACGTCACCTTGCAAACATTGCATCATCTCGCAAACATTACGTCAACTTGCAAACGTTGCATCAACACGCAAACATTACGTCAACTCGCAAACATTACGTCAACTCGCAAACATTGCATCAACTCACAAACATTTTGTGAATAATTCTGAAAAGTCTTATGTTTTCAACAGACAGACGGATTCGCCTAATTCAGTAATTGTTTATGTTTTGCCTATGATTTTTCCATCGTGTACGGCTTGAACGTACGTGAATCGCGTTCCTGGAATTCTCATACGGCAGCTGCAACATTTAGTCACAGCTATGAGCACCAGTCTAAAACCATTGGTGTGCCACATCCTTCTAACACTTGTTACGGCTGGAAATGCGTATACGCTAACCTTTTACCTTATTTTGATTTCCGTTAATTAACCCTAATTAAACGACTTATTTCTGATTTTTTTTCACGAAAACCTTCATCCAGTGTTCTAGAAATATTGTGTTATACTCTGCACTCTTCATTTTTTTGGACTTTGAAGCCGGCGTGTACCTTTAATTTGAAATCATTGTAAAGAGAACATAAAAAACTTAGACTTTGTGTGGAAGGTACAGAGGGTTGATATCCAGTCCCCCGGTGGAAACTGTGGTAATGTGTGGTAAACAGCTCTTGTCTTGTGTGGTAGGTGGAAAGGGTTAGGGTTAATATCCAGTCCCCCTGTAGCGACTGTGGCTGCGGGCAATGTGTGGTAAGCGGCCCTTGTCTTGTGTCGTAAGTGCAGAAGGTTAGGGTTAGGTCCCCCTGTGGAAACTGTGTGAAAACCAGTCAATAACTTGAGTTGTAAGTGCAGAGGGTTACGGTTAATATCCAGTCCCCCATGGAGACTGTGGTGTGGTAAGCAGCTCTTGTGTGGTAGGTGGGTTTAAGGGTCAATAGGCCTTATTCATGGTGCATCCATCCTACATTCGAGCAGTGAAATCAAACCAAGGTTAGGATTCAAAGTAGTCTGGTACCCGTTTTCTTTTTGGAATTGGTGACATTATCTTTTCCAACGGGTATACAAGGAAGGTGACAAGATGGATGCACCATGAATAAGGCCTATAAAGAAAATCAAGCTAAGCAAAAGCCAAAGTTACGAACCAGTGAAGGTGAAATTCTTCATCGATGATGACTCAGACTGGTGATGTGTATCCTGGGCTTTCTCCTTGAAGGTAGCAAAGTTGCATCTGGTTCCACCGAGTCGCAAATAGGACGGATGAAGCCCCTTCGCAAGAGTTAGCAGTCTCGGGGACCTGAAATCACAGGCAAAGAATTCTCAAGTAATAATAATAATATTGGAAATTTATATTGCGCAGCTACTATACGGTGATGAATATAGCAGGATCTTCGATAAAGATCATGCTAGGATCCATCCTGCTAGGATCCATCCTGCTAGGATCGGAACGTGTCAGGCTCTCCCAACTCGAAGCATTTCATCAATTTCAGGTTATTTTTTGGCTGATGAGTATTTTGCAGCAGTTTATTACTATTGCTAAATAGAAACATGTCATTGTTTGTCCCAATTACAGTATGCCACTGTCAAGTATTCCTGTCAATTAGTTCCTAATGAGTAACGTGCTTACCTTAGGTCGTATGTACTCCAATGATTACGCATATCGCCGATTGTGAAAGCAACTGAGACGAATCTTTCATCGGTAGTATGAATGATCTTAGTTGTATTGATCATCACCTCAACATTCACGGTGGCACCAATAGGCGTGTCATATCTGTGAACAATGCATTAAGACAGGGTTAAGTACCATTTCAACATTCACGGTGGCACCAATAGGCGTCTCATATCTGTGAACAATGTATTAAGACAGGGTTAAGTACCATTTCAACATTCATAAAGGAAATTGACTCCCAGTTTCAAATTAACGACGCTCATCATTGGCAGAATATTTTATATTTATAGACTGATTACTCGACTAATGTTTACATGCCATCACACAATTATTTAGTCATCTCATTTGGCACAGAGCAGCAGTAGAAATGTGCAAAGAAGAATGCGGACGATACAATAGCCTTCTTTGCTCATTTCCACTGCTGTTCTGCAACAGATGAGATGACAAAATACCCACTATAGGTAACATGATGGAATGGAAACATTGGTCGTGCATTTGGCCTTTTGAGAATCTCATAATAGCTATTCCAAATGCAAATCTAAATTTTCAGGTTAAAATGGACAAAGATCAAACTGTCAAGTTTTTAATTTGGCCACCTACGTATGCTTATTTCATTTCACAACGATAGGATCTATTGCTGATCACAATATCTTACAACAATGCAAAGCATCATGGGATGGTAAAGGGCGCATCGCGTGCATGTCGAGTATAGTGGATGCGCCCTTTTAAAGGGCACCCTCTGCTGAAATAACCGATTGACAATAGGGTCTATGGACTGCCATATTGTGTCTTTCTGTTCGCAGTTTTATTAAATCTCACTGAGCTTTGTTAAGTATACTCACAAGTGTGAACGGCCTTCTACTGCATGGGACATATAAACAGCCAATGTGAATAAGGCAACAGTTATAGATGATGCATAGTAGCTGAATGTTGGGTGCATTGCAGGCTTCATCGTGTCATGCTGGTGATCAATCAGCCGTAGTATGTAGAATCAAAATTCAGATTGAATCAATTCCAATCCACTTCTCAACCGAATCACCTGGAAATTAAAATATTCTTTCAAAAATCAAAATCACTAATTTCAAATCCAATGTGAGACCCGGTGCTAAAGGACTAGGAATGAATTCCACTGATGACTATCATTAGAGCACAACTCTATGGAACCACACTGAGGGAGTTATCAGAAAAATGGCTGTCGCTGTATAGTGTATAAGTCAGTGCGAAGTGACATCATTCCAACTCGCCGACCTTGGAGCGATGAAAACAAAGCAGCATGTTGTATGGTTTTTAAGATAAAAAGCTGCAAGGATTGTTCAATCTTTATAGTATACGGTACTTCAAAGAAGGATTATTGTCTGAAGAAAAACTATAACTCGACAATGAAAGTCGTACAGAATTTCTGCTTCTTGACAAAAATATTCTAAAAACAAATCTCGACAACGGTTTGTACGTGATTTGTCCGTAGCTTGCACCATCTGCATGTTGGTTTTCATCGGTTATCAAATTCATGAGAATGGAAGTACTCGGATGTCCGCAGTCTCCGCACTGACCTATTAGAAGTGTACAAAAAACCCATAAAACTCACTTTTTAGATATGCTACCCCAGCCTTATACACCTGAGTTACTGACCGACCGTCAACCCCAACTTAAAAAAGGGAGTTGAGCGCCCCAGTCATGCCACCAATACAGTGACTAGTGAGATTGAAGTTCATCGCTGATAAATTAAAGTAATAATATGGTTTTTGTCAAAGAAATACAGATTCGTGGGCAAAAATATCAACGGAGATACAGTAACAGTCATCTGTGAAAATTTCAGTCCCATACATTGCCCCCTTTTTGAGAAAATTGTGAAAAACGCCCACAGTATTTCTTAAGTCTTTACTCTTTTATTTTTGATCTTTTAGAAGATCAAAAAGATTTTAGGTCGTTGTTTTACTAATTTTTGGATAAATACACCATTTCAGGCGGAACAATTTTAACGGTATGTTTCTACCACCACCATCTTCATATCTTAAGTAAGTTAAACGTAAATCTGTGAACATTTGTTTTGGATTCTCGCCAAAGTATGATATTAATTTTTACTAGTACTGTTGCAAAAAATCTTGGAATCGTCGGATTTGCAAAAACGGTGCGACGAAACTAGGAATCCTAGTTTCGTTGACGGATTTGAAAATCCGTTGTTGTGTTCAGAGATATTTGTGGTCAGGTTAAAAAGGCATTATTTCCAGTATATTGGTTTATCCAGTTGTTGTTTATTAGATTTGTGACAAAAAACAACTTGGGTTTAATCATTCAGGTGGACAGCGAGGCTAAAAACACGTCACATCCGTTCACGTTACTTCATTCCGCTAATGTTCATTCTGCTGGCGCTAGCACCATCTTCAATAGACTGGGTCCCAGTAAAAGTGTGAGGTTTGGGGCACCGGTCATGGAGTTAAATATTTGTAAAAAATCTATGGGTATCGGTCGCGGTGCAAGTCCTGCAGTATGCACTGCATGCTGCATTGGTCTAAACTTCTCGCTGCAACTGATCTGAGGCCGCTGGTCTAGTTATAAACAGTAAGACAGAGGACATACAATAATAAACAAGATACAGTTGGTTCATTCTAGGATAACCCAAAAAAGCCAATTACATAGGCTTATTTCCGTTGGGGTCCCAGTTTTTGTCTTCTTAACATAAAAAATGTGGGGACTGGCAAAAAGTCCACTTATAACAGATTTGCAAATTCGGTACCGAAATTAGGAATCGGACGATAGAGGGCGTTTATGATCTAGTTTCGTCGGATTCGTTGCAACAGTACTACTAGTACTAGTACTAGTACACTGTACCTTTAACTAGTTTAACTCTTCTTGGAGGATAGATCAGAGCGGACATCCGGGTACTTTCATTCTCATAACTTGACAACCGATGAAGACTAATGTGTAGATGGCGCAAACCGGCGCAAACTACGGACAAATCACGCACAAACCGCCCGTCGTAGAGAATTGTTTTTCAAATATTTTTGTCAAGAAGCAGAAATTGTATTCTGTATGACTTTCATTGTCGAGTCATAGTTTTTCCTTTGACAATAATCCTTCTTTAAAATACCGTATAGGCCTACTAAGATTAAACAATTCTGGCAGCTTTTTGTCGTAAAACCTGTACAACTTGGGGCCTGTTTGTTTCGGACGAATCCTGCGGATCCGAATCCCATTTTTCGGATCCACCTCCTATGCAGGGTACGCTAAAATGGGATCCGGATCCGAAGGATTCATGATCCTTTGCGTGAAACAAACAGGCCCTTAATGCTTTGTTTTCATTAGTCTTGGTCCACGACTATGTTATTACCGTACTCGAACGTACGAACCGATTATCCGCACTGACACGCACGTACGTACACCCATTCGTAAAGGCCTTCGATAACATAGTCTTGGGAGTCGTGTAAGGGCTGTGAGTTGCGCGCGCACCTCGTTAGTTATATGTATGTAGCGCGCTACTTCGTCACCATGGCACACTGTTGAATATGTATGATATATAAGAATGACGCTGGTCTGGTCATATATGGTCATTCCCCTTAGGCAAAACCTGAACTTCGAGGCCTGCGGTCAGCTCCCATGGCAACGCCCGGGTCAAACAATGCAGAGATCGCTGCATTCCCACGGCCGACCTGTGGGTATTGATATGCATGCGGTGTACAGGTGTATGTACAATGCACGTTGTATCATGGAGGCTACCTCCATGGTTGTATACAGTGTGAATTATCAAAGAGCTACAAATTATGAACAGTGTAAATGTTTTTGTTTATAGGCCTATGCCTACATGTAACTTAAAATGGAGTGTTTCACTGTAGGCCTCAGGCTAAATAATACTTAAATAGCACGTTTAAAACTCCTTGCTTCGTGTTTGTTTTTACCAAATGCAATGGAATTATAGTATTACAAGGTACAATAATTCAGCAACCGTGGATTTCTAAATGTTTTAAATTAGCCACTGAAATACACAGTCATATATCTCCCCAACTTTCGCCCAGTCACATCGTCGAAATGTTAACCAAAAGGCATGTATACAGTACCATACTATTGTAACTGTACCATATTGTGTAACTTCACGGGGTGCCTTGTTTACGTGTATGCACGTGCGTGACCAGAAAATGGGCAGCGCCCGACTTTAGATGCAACGCATGCGCAGTGTGTTTCCCCCCGATTTCGGGGGGAGATTTTACACGATTCCCAAGACTGTATTAGTGACAGGTCCGTGCGTACGTGTGTGCGGATTACCTGTACGTACACACGTATGGTCAGTGCGGTTCGAGTATCCACACCAATACAGTCTTGAACCAAGACTATGTTTTCATCGGCTCCAAGGTCGTTGAGTTGGAATGACGTCAGACCATGTGCCAAACTAGACCCAGTAACTGGGGCGCTGAACTCCCTGTTTTGACTTTTGGGGTTGACGGTCGGTCTAGCGCCCCAGTGATTTATATTGGTTGAGATGTGTCGTACACAGGAAAAACTAAATTTCCCGGCACTTGCGCCAAAAATGTCCCCAAATTACACCAAAAACATCACAAACAGAATTGAAACTCGCTCCATTGCTTCTACGAAAGTCAAAGATGAAATGCAGCATATTCATTTGTACTCACGATTATTCCTTTTGATGAAAATCGACCTTTTCTGACGAATGTCCAGATGAGAACGTAAAAAACGGAATTTAATTTGTGTGGCTCTGCTCCACACAAAATGGCGGTCCTACGTCATGGCATGAATATTAATTTTGGTAATTTCCATACTATGCGGACGTGTCGATATCGCAATACGTAGATCACTTTCCCTCCGCGCACAGCGAAAAATCCTTTACACGAATCGGCCAAAAGAGGGCGTCGCGATCATCTCATTATGTGACGTCATCGCACTGACCAAAAATGGAAGTTTTCATGAATGAAACTGACGCGCATGGGCACATACTCTGCAACTCGAATCATTGACAGAGACCTCGCACGATCTTTTGAATGGAACCAAAAACGACCTTTTGACCATTTTATGTGGTGTCACCCGCCGATGTTCGAGAACTCACGGACTCCGCAGTCGTATATTTGAACTTTGGTCAGCTTGCCATTTTACCGCGAAACTGCGCCACCATCTGAGCGTGATTGTAGGTCGTTGAATATTTATAGCATCATGTGTTGGGTCTGTTGGTTGTGCATGGTCGCCCGAGTTGTCGTACGGCCGACCGTTGGTTGTTTCGTAGTCGTACACCGTGTGTGCTTGAATAGGCACATCGCGTAATGCGTGCTCCGTACGTGTCTGCAACGGCCCTACGTGCGTGCGTGCGTAACGAGTTGGGCCAGCGCATGGTTTCTGTGACGTCACGAGCACTGCCTTGCGCATTGACCAATCAGCGCGGCGCTTGTCACAAACGGCACTGTTGTTATGGGGCCGGGAATTTTGCCGAGGCAAAGTGATCTACGTATCGACACGTCCGCATAGTATGGAAATTACCAAAATTAATATTCATGCGATGACGTAGGACCGCCATTTTGTGTGGAGCAGAGCCACACAAAATAAATTCTGTTTTTTATGTTCTCGTCTGGACATTCGTCAAAAAAGGTCGATTTTCATCAAAAGGAATGATCGTGAGTACAAATTAATATGCTGTATTTCATCTTTGACTTTCGTAGAAGCAATGGAGCGAGTTTCAATTCTGTTTGTGATGTTTTTGGTGTAATTTGGGGACATTTTCGGCGCAAGTGCCGTGAAATTTAGTTTTTCCTGTGTACGACACATCTCAACCAATATAAATCACTGGGGCGCTAGACCGACCGTCAACCCCAAAAGTAAAAAAAGGGAGTTCAGCGCCCCAGTAACTGGGTCTAGTGCCAGACCATCACCATGTGCTAATTTGGACATGCACATGGTCTGGCGATCGCCGTGATACTAATGGTCATCTGTGGAATTCTTTCCAATTACTGAGCCCTTCCTCCTAGTTGTGATGATCGCAACCCTTGGATCTACCTTTTGGCGATTGTGGGTTTACGGGATCCCAAAACACATTGATTTTTTTGGCTCTGAACTAACTTCTACTCCTCAAAAATGATACTTTTGACTTTCAGCAAATGTTCCTAGGTCCTTAAAAGCCTACATTGAAGAAATTTGTTAAACATTTCAGGGTTAAAATTCAATTTTCTTACGCGCTTCTTGTAAACTTTAAAACAGACCGTCTGATCGCGTGAGGCCATTTTTGTCTGGTCTGGTTAGTCTAGTGCCCAGACCCAACAGACCAAGAGTCCTCAAAATGTCAGAGTGGAAACCAGACTATTCTCGTCTGCGGCCGTCCGTGCGGCGGTGAAATGGTACAATCTTGGTTACCGTTTTTACCCCATAATTTCCCTCAAAAATCAAAAACCTGCCCTCTTTCCAAAAATTTAAGCTTGGTAACTAATATAGAGGAGGAGACCAACAAAGTATATGTAGGTAAGTTACTTTTCAAATAGTAGTTTCCTTTCCTTTATAGTTTTAGGACCCGTTAACCCACAATCCCCTAACTTTTTTTATAGTGAAAAAGAAGCAATTTTGTAATGAAAGAATACGTACGTGACGCGGACTTCTTGCATAGATCATGGAGCTATAAACTGTTTATAGCTCCATGCATAGATGCAATATGTTGTGTTGACTTCCGGTTCCGCATTGCTAATTCGAACTTTCGTGCTGGCGCCCTCACTTGCTAGTAATGTGCCAATCAGCTGTTTTTTTATTTAGAAGTTAAAGGGCGCCCTCTTTTGATTAAAGGTTTAAAGGTGTATGGTCCAAACCCCAAAAGGTGAACAAAGAAAACTGGACTGGAATGGAGATTCGAACCAGTGACCTTCCGAATACCGTACCGACACTTTTAGTTTTACCAACTGCATTTATCTATCCAGCCCTACGTTGGTGGCGTCCCTAATAGTCAGTTATAACTGTGTTCGTTTGGCAGTCAGAAGCCAAACGAACAAACATAACTTAAATGTATTATTTTTGGTTTGTGCGTTTACTTGGAAAGAGACTAATTCTGCTTCATGTACATGCCAATGTTTAGCTTGACATTTTAAGAGGACTTTTTTCAAACATCGACACAAGGGATGTTGCACATTTTTGTGTTCTTCATTTCTTCTAAGGGTTGATGACAGACATTTAAAAATGTTTCACAGGACAAAAGTTTGTACCTTTCAATTATACAATGTTCTCATAATTTATTCAACAAGTATATACAGTAATTTATTAAAAATGATGAAAAGTTTTCCATTAAGAATTGGCTAAATCCTAAAT